>CAXKTG010000108.1:0-88064 GCA_964056735.1 Allodiplogaster pararmata
CTAAAGTAAGGCAAATATCTAAAAGTGAGGCAAATATCTAAAGTAAGGCAAATAACTAAAAGTGAGGCAAATATCTGAAGTAAGGCAAATATCTAAAGTAAGGCGAATATCTAAAAGTGAGGCAAGTATCTAAAGTAAGGCAAATATCTAAAGTAAGGCGAATATCTAAAAGTGAGGCAAGTATCTAAAGTAAGGCAAATATCTAAAGTAAGGCAAATATCTAAAAGTGAGGCAAATATCTAAAGTAAGGCAAATATCTAAAGTAAGGCAAATATCTAAAGTAAGGCAAATATCTAAAGTAAGGCGAATATCTAAAAGTGAGGCAAGTATCTAAAGTAAGGCAAATATCTAAAGTAAGGCAAATATCTAAAGTAAGGCGAATATCTAAAGTAAGGCAAATATCTAAAGTAAGGCAAATATCTAAAGTAAGGCGAATATCTAAAAGTGAGGCAAATATCTAAAGTAAGGCAAATATCTAAAGTAAGGCAAATATCTAAAGTAAGGCAAATATCTAAAAGTGAGGCAAATATCTAAAGTAAGGCAAATATCTAAAGTAAGGCAAATATCTAAAGTAAGGCAAATATCTAAAGTAAGGCGAATATCTAAAAGTGAGGCAAGTATCTAAAGTAAGGCAAATCTCTAAAGTAAGGCAAATATCTAAAGTAAGGCGAATATCTAAAAGTGAGGCAAATATCTAAAGTAAGGCAAATATCTAAAGTAAGGCAAATATCTAAAGTAAGGCAAATATCTAAAGTAAGGCAAATATCTAAAGTGAGGCGAATATCTAAAAGTGAGGCAAGTATCTAAAGTAAGGCAAATATCTAAAGTAAGGCAAATATCTAAAGTAAGGCGAATATCTAAAAGTGAGGCAAGTATCTAAAGTAAGGCAAATATCTAAAGTAGGGCAAATATCTAAAGTAAGGCGAATATCTAAAAGTGAGGCAAGTATCTAAAGTAAGGCAAATATCTAAAGTAAGGCAAATATCTAAAAGTGAGGCAAATATCTAAAGTAAGGCAAATATCTAAAGTAAGGCGAATATCTAAAGTAAGGCGAATATCTAAAAGTGAGGCAAGTATCTAAAGTAAGGCGAATATCTAAAGTAAGGCAAATATCTAAAGTAAGGCAAATATCTAAAGTAAGGCAAATATCTAAAGTAAGGCAAATATCTAAAGTAAGGCAAATATCTAAAGTAAGGCGAATATCTAAAGTAAGGCAAATATCTAAAGTAAGGCAAATATCTAAAGTAAGGTAAGTATCTAAAAGTGAGGCAAATATCTAAAGTAAGGTAAATATCTAAAGTAAGGCGAATATCTAAAAGTGAGGCAAGTATCTAAAGTAAGGCAAATATCTAAAGTAAGGCAAATATCTAAAGTAAGGCAAATATCTAAAGTAAGGCGAATATCTAAAGTAAGGCAAATATCTAAAGTAAGGCAAATATCTAAAGTAAGGCAAGTATCTAAAAGTAAGGCAAATATCTAAAGTAAGGCAAGTATCTAAAAGTGAGGCAAATATCTAAAGTAAGGCAAGTATCTAAAAGTAAGGCAAATATCTAAAGTAAGGCAAGTATCTAAAAGTGAGGCAAATATCTAAAGTAAGGCAAATATCTAAAGTAAGGCGAATATCTAAAAGTGAGGCAAGTATCTAAAGTAAGGCAAATATCTAAAGTAAGGCAAATATCTAAAGTAAGGCAAATATCTAAAGTAAGGCGAATATCTAAAGTAAGGCAAATATCTAAAGTAAGGCAAATATCTAAAGTAAGGCAAATATCTAAAGTAAGGCAAGTATCTAAAAGTGAGGCAAATATCTGAAGTAAGGCAAATATCTAAAGTAAGGCGAATATCTAAAAGTGAGGCAAGTATCTAAAGTAAGGCAAATATCTAAAGTAAGGCAAATATCTAAAGTAAGGCGAATATCTAAAAGTGAGGCAA
This sequence comes from Allodiplogaster pararmata, assembly GCA_964056735.1. Classification (NCBI taxonomy): domain Eukaryota; kingdom Metazoa; phylum Nematoda; class Chromadorea; order Rhabditida; family Diplogasteridae; genus Allodiplogaster; species Allodiplogaster pararmata. The sequence goes on from CAXKTG010000108.1 coordinate 1,930, forward strand.
GTATCTAAAGTAAGGCAAGTATCTAAAGTAAGGCAAATATCTAAAGTAAGGCAAATATCTAAAGTAAGGTAAATATCTAAAGTAAGGCGAATATCTAAAAGTGAGGCAAGTATCTAAAGTAAGGCAAATATCTAAAGTAAGGCAAATATCTAAAGTAAGGCAAATATCTAAAGTAAGGCGAATATCTAAAGTAAGGCAAATATCTAAAGTAAGGCAAATATCTAAAGTAAGGCAAGTATCTAAAAGTGAGGCAAATATCTAAAGTAAGGCAAATATCTAAAGTAAGGCAAATATCTAAAGTAAGGCAAATATCTAAAGTAAGGCAAATATCTAAAGTGAGGCGAATATCTAAAAGTGAGGCAAGTATCTAAAGTAAGGCAAATATCTAAAGTAAGGCAAATATCTAAAGTAAGGCGAATATCTAAAAGTGAGGCAAGTATCTAAAGTAAGGCAAATATCTAAAGTAGGGCAAATATCTAAAGTAAGGCGAATATCTAAAAGTGAGGCAAGTATCTAAAGTAAGGCAAATATCTAAAGTAAGGCAAATATCTAAAAGTGAGGCAAATATCTAAAGTAAGGCAAATATCTAAAGTAAGGCGAATATCTAAAGTAAGGCGAATATCTAAAAGTGAGGCAAGTATCTAAAGTAAGGCGAATATCTAAAGTAAGGCAAATATCTAAAGTAAGGCAAATATCTAAAGTAAGGCAAATATCTAAAGTAAGGCAAATATCTAAAGTAAGGCAAATATCTAAAGTAAGGCGAATATCTAAAGTAAGGCAAATATCTAAAGTAAGGCAAATATCTAAAGTAAGGTAAGTATCTAAAAGTGAGGCAAATATCTAAAGTAAGGTAAATATCTAAAGTAAGGCGAATATCTAAAAGTGAGGCAAGTATCTAAAGTAAGGCAAATATCTAAAGTAAGGCAAATATCTAAAGTAAGGCAAATATCTAAAGTAAGGCGAATATCTAAAGTAAGGCAAATATCTAAAGTAAGGCAAATATCTAAAGTAAGGCAAGTATCTAAAAGTAAGGCAAATATCTAAAGTAAGGCAAGTATCTAAAAGTGAGGCAAATATCTAAAGTAAGGCAAGTATCTAAAAGTAAGGCAAATATCTAAAGTAAGGCAAGTATCTAAAAGTGAGGCAAATATCTAAAGTAAGGCAAATATCTAAAGTAAGGCGAATATCTAAAAGTGAGGCAAGTATCTAAAGTAAGGCAAATATCTAAAGTAAGGCAAATATCTAAAGTAAGGCAAATATCTAAAGTAAGGCGAATATCTAAAGTAAGGCAAATATCTAAAGTAAGGCAAATATCTAAAGTAAGGCAAATATCTAAAGTAAGGCAAGTATCTAAAAGTGAGGCAAATATCTGAAGTAAGGCAAATATCTAAAGTAAGGCGAATATCTAAAAGTGAGGCAAGTATCTAAAGTAAGGCAAATATCTAAAGTAAGGCAAATATCTAAAGTAAGGCGAATATCTAAAAGTGAGGCAAGTATCTAAAGTAAGGCAAGTATCTAAAGTAAGGCAAATATCTAAAGTAAGGCAAATATCTAAAGTAAGGCAAATATCTAAAGTAAGGCGAATATCTAAAAGTGAGGCAAGTATCTAAAGTAAGGCAAATATCTAAAGTAAGGCGAATATCTAAAAGTGAGGCAAGTATCTAAAGTAAGGCAAATATCTAAAGTAAGGCGAATATCTAAAAGTGAGGCAAGTATCTAAAGTAAGGCAAATATCTAAAGTAAGGCGAATATCTAAAAGTGAGGCAAGTATCTAAAGTAAGGCAAATATCTAAAGTAAGGCAAATATCTAAAGTAAGGCAAATATCTAAAGTAAGGCAAATATCTAAAGTGAGGCGAATATCTAAAAGTGAGGCAAGTATCTAAAGTAAGGCAAATATCTAAAGTAAGGCAAATATCTAAAGTAAGGCGAATATCTAAAAGTGAGGCAAGTATCTAAAGTAAGGCAAATATCTAAAGTAAGGCAAATATCTAAAGTAAGGCGAATATCTAAAAGTGAGGCAAGTATCTAAAGTAAGGCAAATATCTAAAGTAAGGCAAATATCTAAAAGTGAGGCAAATATCTAAAGTAAGGCAAATATCTAAAGTAAGGCAAATATCTAAAAGTGAGGCAAGTATCTAAAGTAAGGCGAATATCTAAAAGTGAGGCAAGTATCTAAAGTAAGGCAAATATCTAAAGTAAGGCGAATATCTAAAAGTGAGGCAAGTATCTAAAGTAAGGCAAATATCTAAAGTAAGGCAAATATCTAAAAGTGAGGCAAATATCTAAAGTAAGGCAAATATCTAAAGTAAGGCAAATATCTAAAGTAAGGCGAATATCTAAAAGTGAGGCAAGTATCTAAAGTAAGGCAAATATCTAAAGTAAGGCAAATATCTAAAAGTGAGGCAAATATCTAAAGTAAGGCAAATATCTAAAGTAAGGCAAATATCTAAAGTAAGGCAAATATCTAAAGTAAGGAGAATATCTAAAAGTGAGGCAAGTATCTAAAGTGAGGCAAATATCTAAAGTAAGGCAAATATCTAAAAGTGAGGCAAATATCTAAAGTAAGGCAAATATCTAAAGTAAGGCAAATATCTAAAGTAAGGCGAATATCTAAAAGTGAGGCAAGTATCTAAAGTAAGGCAAATATCTAAAGTAAGGCAAATATCTAAAGTAAGGCGAATATCTAAAGTAAGGCAAATATCTAAAGTAAGGCAAATATCTAAAGTAAGGCAAATATCTAAAAGTGAGGCAAGTATCTAAAGTAAGGCAAATATCTAAAGTAAGGCAAATATCTAAAAGTGAGGCAAATATCTAAAGTAAGGCAAATATCTAAAAGTGAGGCAAATATCTGAAGTAAGGCAAATATCTAAAGTAAGGCGAATATCTAAAAGTGAGGCAAGTATCTAAAGTAAGGCAAATATCTAAAGTAAGGCGAATATCTAAAAGTGAGGCAAGTATCTAAAGTAAGGCAAATATCTAAAGTAAGGCAAATATCTAAAAGTGAGGCAAATATCTAAAGTAAGGCAAATATCTAAAGTAAGGCAAATATCTAAAGTAAGGCAAATATCTAAAGTAAGGCGAATATCTAAAAGTGAGGCAAGTATCTAAAGTAAGGCAAATATCTAAAGTAAGGCAAATATCTAAAGTAAGGCGAATATCTAAAGTAAGGCAAATATCTAAAGTAAGGCAAATATCTAAAAGTGAGGCAAATATCTAAAGTAAGGCAAATATCTAAAGTAAGGAGAATATCTAAAAGTGAGGCAAGTATCTAAAGTGAGGCAAATATCTAAAGTAAGGCAAATATCTAAAAGTGAGGCAAATATCTAAAGTAAGGCAAATATCTAAAGTAAGGCAAATATCTAAAGTAAGGCGAATATCTAAAAGTGAGGCAAGTATCTAAAGTAAGGCAAATATCTAAAGTAAGGCAAATATCTAAAGTAAGGCGAATATCTAAAGTAAGGCAAATATCTAAAGTAAGGCAAATATCTAAAGTAAGGCAAATATCTAAAAGTGAGGCAAGTATCTAAAGTAAGGCAAATATCTAAAGTAAGGCAAATATCTAAAAGTGAGGCAAATATCTAAAGTAAGGCAAATAACTAAAAGTGAGGCAAATATCTGAAGTAAGGCAAATATCTAAAGTAAGGCGAATATCTAAAAGTGAGGCAAGTATCTAAAGTAAGGCAAATATCTAAAGTAAGGCGAATATCTAAAAGTGAGGCAAGTATCTAAAGTAAGGCAAATATCTAAAGTAAGGCAAATATCTAAAAGTGAGGCAAATATCTAAAGTAAGGCAAATATCTAAAGTAAGGCAAATATCTAAAGTAAGGCAAATATCTAAAGTAAGGCGAATATCTAAAAGTGAGGCAAGTATCTAAAGTAAGGCAAATATCTAAAGTAAGGCAAATATCTAAAGTAAGGCGAATATCTAAAGTAAGGCAAATATCTAAAGTAAGGCAAATATCTAAAGTAAGGCGAATATCTAAAAGTGAGGCAAATATCTAAAGTAAGGCAAATATCTAAAGTAAGGCAAATATCTAAAGTAAGGCAAATATCTAAAAGTGAGGCAAATATCTAAAGTAAGGCAAATATCTAAAGTAAGGCAAATATCTAAAGTAAGGCAAATATCTAAAGTAAGGCGAATATCTAAAAGTGAGGCAAATATCTAAAGTAAGGCAAATATCTAAAGTAAGGCAAATATCTAAAGTAAGGCGAATATCTAAAAGTGAGGCAAGTATCTAAAGTAAGGCAAATATCTAAAGTAAGGCGAATATCTAAAAGTGAGGCAAGTATCTAAAGTAAGGCAAATATCTAAAGTAAGGCGAATATCTAAAAGTGAGGCAAGTATCTAAAGTAAGGCAAATATCTAAAGTAAGGCGAATATCTAAAAGTGAGGCAAGTATCTAAAGTAAGGCAAATATCTAAAGTAAGGCAAATATCTAAAGTAAGGCAAATATCTAAAGTAAGGCAAATATCTAAAGTGAGGCGAATATCTAAAAGTGAGGCAAGTATCTAAAGTAAGGCAAATATCTAAAGTAAGGCAAATATCTAAAGTAAGGCGAATATCTAAAAGTGAGGCAAGTATCTAAAGTAAGGCAAATATCTAAAGTAAGGCAAATATCTAAAGTAAGGCGAATATCTAAAAGTGAGGCAAGTATCTAAAGTAAGGCAAATATCTAAAGTAAGGCAAATATCTAAAAGTGAGGCAAATATCTAAAGTAAGGCAAATATCTAAAGTAAGGCAAATATCTAAAAGTGAGGCAAGTATCTAAAGTAAGGCGAATATCTAAAAGTGAGGCAAGTATCTAAAGTAAGGCAAATATCTAAAGTAAGGCGAATATCTAAAAGTGAGGCAAGTATCTAAAGTAAGGCAAATATCTAAAGTAAGGCAAATATCTAAAAGTGAGGCAAATATCTAAAGTAAGGCAAATATCTAAAGTAAGGCAAATATCTTAAGTAAGGCGAATATCTAAAAGTGAGGCAAGTATCTAAAGTAAGGCAAATATCTAAAGTAAGGCAAATATCTAAAAGTGAGGCAAATATCTAAAGTAAGGCAAATATCTAAAGTAAGGCAAATATCTAAAGTAAGGCAAATATCTAAAGTAAGGAGAATATCTAAAAGTGAGGCAAGTATCTAAAGTGAGGCAAATATCTAAAGTAAGGCAAATATCTAAAAGTGAGGCAAATATCTAAAGTAAGGCAAATATCTAAAGTAAGGCAAATATCTAAAGTAAGGCGAATATCTAAAAGTGAGGCAAGTATCTAAAGTAAGGCAAATATCTAAAGTAAGGCAAATATCTAAAGTAAGGCGAATATCTAAAGTAAGGCAAATATCTAAAGTAAGGCAAATATCTAAAGTAAGGCAAATATCTAAAAGTGAGGCAAGTATCTAAAGTAAGGCAAATATCTAAAGTAAGGCAAATATCTAAAAGTGAGGCAAATATCTAAAGTAAGGCAAATATCTAAAAGTGAGGCAAATATCTGAAGTAAGGCAAATATCTAAAGTAAGGCGAATATCTAAAAGTGAGGCAAGTATCTAAAGTAAGGCAAATATCTAAAGTAAGGCGAATATCTAAAAGTGAGGCAAGTATCTAAAGTAAGGCAAATATCTAAAGTAAGGCAAATATCTAAAAGTGAGGCAAATATCTAAAGTAAGGCAAATATCTAAAGTAAGGCAAATATCTAAAGTAAGGCAAATATCTAAAGTAAGGCGAATATCTAAAAGTGAGGCAAGTATCTAAAGTAAGGCAAATATCTAAAGTAAGGCAAATATCTAAAGTAAGGCGAATATCTAAAGTAAGGCAAATATCTAAAGTAAGGCAAATATCTAAAAGTGAGGCAAATATCTAAAGTAAGGCAAATATCTAAAGTAAGGAGAATATCTAAAAGTGAGGCAAGTATCTAAAGTGAGGCAAATATCTAAAGTAAGGCAAATATCTAAAAGTGAGGCAAATATCTAAAGTAAGGCAAATATCTAAAGTAAGGCAAATATCTAAAGTAAGGCGAATATCTAAAAGTGAGGCAAGTATCTAAAGTAAGGCAAATATCTAAAGTAAGGCAAATATCTAAAGTAAGGCGAATATCTAAAGTAAGGCAAATATCTAAAGTAAGGCAAATATCTAAAGTAAGGCAAATATCTAAAAGTGAGGCAAGTATCTAAAGTAAGGCAAATATCTAAAGTAAGGCAAATATCTAAAAGTGAGGCAAATATCTAAAGTAAGGCAAATAACTAAAAGTGAGGCAAATATCTGAAGTAAGGCAAATATCTAAAGTAAGGCGAATATCTAAAAGTGAGGCAAGTATCTAAAGTAAGGCAAATATCTAAAGTAAGGCGAATATCTAAAAGTGAGGCAAGTATCTAAAGTAAGGCAAATATCTAAAGTAAGGCAAATATCTAAAAGTGAGGCAAATATCTAAAGTAAGGCAAATATCTAAAGTAAGGCAAATATCTAAAGTAAGGCAAATATCTAAAGTAAGGCGAATATCTAAAAGTGAGGCAAGTATCTAAAGTAAGGCAAATATCTAAAGTAAGGCAAATATCTAAAGTAAGGCGAATATCTAAAGTAAGGCAAATATCTAAAGTAAGGCAAATATCTAAAGTAAGGCGAATATCTAAAAGTGAGGCAAATATCTAAAGTAAGGCAAATATCTAAAGTAAGGCAAATATCTAAAGTAAGGCAAATATCTAAAAGTGAGGCAAATATCTAAAGTAAGGCAAATATCTAAAGTAAGGCAAATATCTAAAGTAAGGCAAATATCTAAAGTAAGGCGAATATCTAAAAGTGAGGCAAGTATCTAAAGTAAGGCAAATCTCTAAAGTAAGGCAAATATCTAAAGTAAGGCGAATATCTAAAAGTGAGGCAAATATCTAAAGTAAGGCAAATATCTAAAGTAAGGCAAATATCTAAAGTAAGGCAAATATCTAAAGTAAGGCAAATATCTAAAGTGAGGCGAATATCTAAAAGTGAGGCAAGTATCTAAAGTAAGGCAAATATCTAAAGTAAGGCAAATATCTAAAGTAAGGCGAATATCTAAAAGTGAGGCAAGTATCTAAAGTAAGGCAAATATCTAAAGTAGGGCAAATATCTAAAGTAAGGCGAATATCTAAAAGTGAGGCAAGTATCTAAAGTAAGGCAAATATCTAAAGTAAGGCAAATATCTAAAAGTGAGGCAAATATCTAAAGTAAGGCAAATATCTAAAGTAAGGCGAATATCTAAAGTAAGGCGAATATCTAAAAGTGAGGCAAGTATCTAAAGTAAGGCGAATATCTAAAGTAAGGCAAATATCTAAAGTAAGGCAAATATCTAAAGTAAGGCAAATATCTAAAGTAAGGCAAATATCTAAAGTAAGGCAAATATCTAAAGTAAGGCGAATATCTAAAGTAAGGCAAATATCTAAAGTAAGGCAAATATCTAAAGTAAGGTAAGTATCTAAAAGTGAGGCAAATATCTAAAGTAAGGTAAATATCTAAAGTAAGGCGAATATCTAAAAGTGAGGCAAGTATCTAAAGTAAGGCAAATATCTAAAGTAAGGCAAATATCTAAAGTAAGGCAAATATCTAAAGTAAGGCGAATATCTAAAGTAAGGCAAATATCTAAAGTAAGGCAAATATCTAAAGTAAGGCAAGTATCTAAAAGTAAGGCAAATATCTAAAGTAAGGCAAGTATCTAAAAGTGAGGCAAATATCTAAAGTAAGGCAAGTATCTAAAAGTAAGGCAAATATCTAAAGTAAGGCAAGTATCTAAAAGTGAGGCAAATATCTAAAGTAAGGCAAATATCTAAAGTAAGGCGAATATCTAAAAGTGAGGCAAGTATCTAAAGTAAGGCAAATATCTAAAGTAAGGCAAATATCTAAAGTAAGGCAAATATCTAAAGTAAGGCGAATATCTAAAGTAAGGCAAATATCTAAAGTAAGGCAAATATCTAAAGTAAGGCAAATATCTAAAGTAAGGCAAGTATCTAAAAGTGAGGCAAATATCTGAAGTAAGGCAAATATCTAAAGTAAGGCGAATATCTAAAAGTGAGGCAAGTATCTAAAGTAAGGCAAATATCTAAAGTAAGGCAAATATCTAAAGTAAGGCGAATATCTAAAAGTGAGGCAAGTATCTAAAGTAAGGCAAGTATCTAAAGTAAGGCAAATATCTAAAGTAAGGCAAATATCTAAAGTAAGGTAAATATCTAAAGTAAGGCGAATATCTAAAAGTGAGGCAAGTATCTAAAGTAAGGCAAATATCTAAAGTAAGGCAAATATCTAAAGTAAGGCAAATATCTAAAGTAAGGCGAATATCTAAAGTAAGGCAAATATCTAAAGTAAGGCAAATATCTAAAGTAAGGCAAGTATCTAAAAGTGAGGCAAATATCTAAAGTAAGGCAAATATCTAAAGTAAGGCAAATATCTAAAGTAAGGCAAATATCTAAAGTAAGGCAAATATCTAAAGTGAGGCGAATATCTAAAAGTGAGGCAAGTATCTAAAGTAAGGCAAATATCTAAAGTAAGGCAAATATCTAAAGTAAGGCGAATATCTAAAAGTGAGGCAAGTATCTAAAGTAAGGCAAATATCTAAAGTAGGGCAAATATCTAAAGTAAGGCGAATATCTAAAAGTGAGGCAAGTATCTAAAGTAAGGCAAATATCTAAAGTAAGGCAAATATCTAAAAGTGAGGCAAATATCTAAAGTAAGGCAAATATCTAAAGTAAGGCGAATATCTAAAGTAAGGCGAATATCTAAAAGTGAGGCAAGTATCTAAAGTAAGGCGAATATCTAAAGTAAGGCAAATATCTAAAGTAAGGCAAATATCTAAAGTAAGGCAAATATCTAAAGTAAGGCAAATATCTAAAGTAAGGCAAATATCTAAAGTAAGGCGAATATCTAAAGTAAGGCAAATATCTAAAGTAAGGCAAATATCTAAAGTAAGGTAAGTATCTAAAAGTGAGGCAAATATCTAAAGTAAGGTAAATATCTAAAGTAAGGCGAATATCTAAAAGTGAGGCAAGTATCTAAAGTAAGGCAAATATCTAAAGTAAGGCAAATATCTAAAGTAAGGCAAATATCTAAAGTAAGGCGAATATCTAAAGTAAGGCAAATATCTAAAGTAAGGCAAATATCTAAAGTAAGGCAAGTATCTAAAAGTAAGGCAAATATCTAAAGTAAGGCAAGTATCTAAAAGTGAGGCAAATATCTAAAGTAAGGCAAGTATCTAAAAGTAAGGCAAATATCTAAAGTAAGGCAAGTATCTAAAAGTGAGGCAAATATCTAAAGTAAGGCAAATATCTAAAGTAAGGCGAATATCTAAAAGTGAGGCAAGTATCTAAAGTAAGGCAAATATCTAAAGTAAGGCAAATATCTAAAGTAAGGCAAATATCTAAAGTAAGGCGAATATCTAAAGTAAGGCAAATATCTAAAGTAAGGCAAATATCTAAAGTAAGGCAAATATCTAAAGTAAGGCAAGTATCTAAAAGTGAGGCAAATATCTGAAGTAAGGCAAATATCTAAAGTAAGGCGAATATCTAAAAGTGAGGCAAGTATCTAAAGTAAGGCAAATATCTAAAGTAAGGCAAATATCTAAAGTAAGGCGAATATCTAAAAGTGAGGCAAGTATCTAAAGTAAGGCAAGTATCTAAAGTAAGGCAAATATCTAAAGTAAGGCAAATATCTAAAGTAAGGCAAATATCTAAAGTAAGGCGAATATCTAAAAGTGAGGCAAGTATCTAAAGTAAGGCAAATATCTAAAGTAAGGCGAATATCTAAAAGTGAGGCAAGTATCTAAAGTAAGGCAAATATCTAAAGTAAGGCGAATATCTAAAAGTGAGGCAAGTATCTAAAGTAAGGCAAATATCTAAAGTAAGGCGAATATCTAAAAGTGAGGCAAGTATCTAAAGTAAGGCAAATATCTAAAGTAAGGCAAATATCTAAAGTAAGGCAAATATCTAAAGTAAGGCAAATATCTAAAGTGAGGCGAATATCTAAAAGTGAGGCAAGTATCTAAAGTAAGGCAAATATCTAAAGTAAGGCAAATATCTAAAGTAAGGCGAATATCTAAAAGTGAGGCAAGTATCTAAAGTAAGGCAAATATCTAAAGTAAGGCAAATATCTAAAGTAAGGCGAATATCTAAAAGTGAGGCAAGTATCTAAAGTAAGGCAAATATCTAAAGTAAGGCAAATATCTAAAAGTGAGGCAAATATCTAAAGTAAGGCAAATATCTAAAGTAAGGCAAATATCTAAAAGTGAGGCAAGTATCTAAAGTAAGGCGAATATCTAAAAGTGAGGCAAGTATCTAAAGTAAGGCAAATATCTAAAGTAAGGCGAATATCTAAAAGTGAGGCAAGTATCTAAAGTAAGGCAAATATCTAAAGTAAGGCAAATATCTAAAAGTGAGGCAAATATCTAAAGTAAGGCAAATATCTAAAGTAAGGCAAATATCTAAAAGTGAGGCAAATATCTAAAGTAAGGCGAATATCTAAAAGTGAGGCAAGTATCTAAAGTAAGGCAAATATCTAAAGTAAGGCAAATATCTAAAAGTGAGGCAAATATCTAAAGTAAGGCAAATATCTAAAGTAAGGCAAATATCTAAAGTAAGGCGAATATCTAAAAGTGAGGCAAGTATCTAAAGTAAGGCAAATATCTAAAGTAAGGCGAATATCTAAAAGTGAGGCAAGTATCTAAAGTAAGGCAAATATCTAAAGTAAGGCAAATATCTAAAGTAAGGCAAATATCTAAAGTAAGGCAAATATCTAAAGTGAGGCGAATATCTAAAAGTGAGGCAAGTATCTAAAGTAAGGCAAATATCTAAAGTAAGGCAAATATCTAAAGTAAGGCGAATATCTAAAAGTGAGGCAAGTATCTAAAGTAAGGCAAATATCTAAAGTAAGGCAAATATCTAAAGTAAGGCGAATATCTAAAAGTGAGGCAAGTATCTAAAGTAAGGCAAATATCTAAAGTAAGGCAAATATCTAAAAGTGAGGCAAATATCTAAAGTAAGGCAAATATCTAAAGTAAGGCAAATATCTAAAGTAAGGCGAATATCTAAAAGTGAGGCAAGTATCTAAAGTAAGGCGAATATCTAAAGTAAGGCAAATATCTAAAGTAAGGCAAATATCTAAAGTAAGGCAAATATCTAAAGTAAGGCGAATATCTAAAAGTGAGGCAAGTATCTAAAGTAAGGCAAATATCTAAAGTAAGGCAAATATCTAAAGTAAGGCGAATATCTAAAAGTGAGGCAAATATCTAAAGTAAGGCAAATATCTAAAGTAAGGCAAATATCTAAAGTAAGGCAAATATCTAAAGTGAGGCGAATATCTAAAAGTGAGGCAAGTATCTAAAGTAAGGCAAATATCTAAAGTAAGGCAAATATCTAAAGTAAGGCGAATATCTAAAAGTGAGGCAAATATCTAAAGTAAGGCAAATATCTAAAGTAAGGCAAATATCTAAAGTAAGGCAAATATCTAAAGTGAGGCGAATATCTAAAAGTGAGGCAAGTATCTAAAGTAAGGCAAATATCTAAAGTAAGGCGAATATCTAAAAGTGAGGCAAGTATCTAAAGTAAGGCAAATATCTAAAGTAAGGCAAATATCTAAAGTAAGGCAAATATCTAAAGTAAGGCAAATATCTAAAGTGAGGCGAATATCTAAAAGTGAGGCAAGTATCTAAAGTAAGGCAAATATCTAAAGTAAGGCAAATATCTAAAGTAAGGCGAATATCTAAAAGTGAGGCAAGTATCTAAAGTAAGGCAAATATCTAAAGTAAGGCAAATATCTAAAGTAAGGCGAATATCTAAAAGTGAGGCAAGTATCTAAAGTAAGGCAAATATCTAAAGTAAGGCAAATATCTAAAAGTGAGGCAAATATCTAAAGTAAGGCAAATATCTAAAGTAAGGCAAATATCTAAAGTAAGGCGAATATCTAAAAGTGAGGCAAGTATCTAAAGTAAGGCGAATATCTAAAGTAAGGCGAATATCTAAAAGTGAGGCAAATATCTAAAGTAAGGCAAATATCTAAAGTAAGGCAAATATCTAAAGTAAGGCAAATATCTAAAGTGAGGCGAATATCTAAAAGTGAGGCAAGTATCTAAAGTAAGGCAAATATCTAAAGTAAGGCAAATATCTAAAGTAAGGCGAATATCTAAAAGTGAGGCAAATATCTAAAGTAAGGCAAATATCTGAAGTAAGGCAAATATCTAAAGTAAGGCAAATATCTAAAGTGAGGCGAATATCTAAAAGTGAGGCAAGTATCTAAAGTAAGGCAAATATCTAAAGTAAGGCAAATATCTAAAGTAAGGCGAATATCTAAAAGTGAGGCAAATATCTAAAGTAAGGCAAATATCTAAAGTAAGGCAAATATCTAAAGTAAGGCAAATATCTAAAGTGAGGCGAATATCTAAAAGTGAGGCAAGTATCTAAAGTAAGGCAAATATCTAAAGTAAGGCAAATATCTAAAGTGAGGCGAATATCTAAAAGTGAGGCAAGTATCTAAAGTAAGGCAAATATCTAAAGTAAGGCAAATATCTAAAGTAAGGCAAATATCTAAAGTAAGGCGAATATCTAAAAGTGAGGCAAATATCTAAAGTAAGGCAAATATCTAAAGTGAGGCGAATATCTAAAAGTGAGGCAAGTATCTAAAGTAAGGCAAATATCTAAAGTAAGGCAAATATCTAAAGTAAGGCAAATATCTAAAGTAAGGCAAATATCTAAAAGTGAGGCAAATATCTAAAGTAAGGCAAATATCTAAAGTAAGGCAAATATCTAAAGTAAGGCAAATATCTAAAGTGAGGCGAATATCTAAAAGTGAGGCAAGTATCTAAAGTAAGGCAAATATCTAAAGTAAGGCAAATATCTAAAGTAAGGCGAATATCTAAAAGTGAGGCAAATATCTAAAGTAAGGCAAATATCTGAAGTAAGGCAAATATCTAAAGTAAGGCAAATATCTAAAGTGAGGCAAATATCTAAAGTAAGGCAAATATCTAAAGTAAGGCAAGTATCTAAAAGTGAGGCAAATATCTGAAGTAAGGCAAATATCTAAAGTAAGGCGAATATCTAAAAGTGAGGCAAGTATCTAAAGTAAGGCAAATATCTAAAGTAAGGCAAATATCTAAAGTAAGGCGAATATCTAAAAGTGAGGCAAGTATCTAAAGTAAGGCAAGTATCTAAAGTAAGGCAAATATCTAAAGTAAGGCAAATATCTAAAGTAAGGCAAATATCTAAAGTAAGGCGAATATCTAAAAGTGAGGCAAGTATCTAAAGTAAGGCAAATATCTAAAGTAAGGCGAATATCTAAAAGTGAGGCAAGTATCTAAAGTAAGGCAAATATCTAAAGTAAGGCGAATATCTAAAAGTGAGGCAAGTATCTAAAGTAAGGCAAATATCTAAAGTAAGGCGAATATCTAAAAGTGAGGCAAGTATCTAAAGTAAGGCAAATATCTAAAGTAAGGCAAATATCTAAAGTAAGGCAAATATCTAAAGTAAGGCAAATATCTAAAGTAAGGCAAATATCTAAAGTAAGGCGAATATCTAAAAGTGAGGCAAGTATCTAAAGTAAGGCAAATATCTAAAGTAAGGCGAATATCTAAAAGTGAGGCAAGTATCTAAAGTAAGGCAAATATCTAAAGTAAGGCGAATATCTAAAAGTGAGGCAAGTATCTAAAGTAAGGCAAATATCTAAAGTAAGGCAAATATCTAAAGTAAGGCAAATATCTAAAGTAAGGCAAATATCTAAAGTGAGGCGAATATCTAAAAGTGAGGCAAGTATCTAAAGTAAGGCAAATATCTAAAGTAAGGCAAATATCTAAAGTAAGGCGAATATCTAAAAGTGAGGCAAGTATCTAAAGTAAGGCAAATATCTAAAGTAAGGCAAATATCTAAAGTAAGGCGAATATCTAAAAGTGAGGCAAGTATCTAAAGTAAGGCAAATATCTAAAGTAAGGCAAATATCTAAAAGTGAGGCAAATATCTAAAGTAAGGCAAATATCTAAAGTAAGGCAAATATCTAAAAGTGAGGCAAGTATCTAAAGTAAGGCGAATATCTAAAAGTGAGGCAAGTATCTAAAGTAAGGCAAATATCTAAAGTAAGGCGAATATCTAAAAGTGAGGCAAGTATCTAAAGTAAGGCAAATATCTAAAGTAAGGCAAATATCTAAAAGTGAGGCAAATATCTAAAGTAAGGCAAATATCTAAAGTAAGGCAAATATCTAAAAGTGAGGCAAATATCTAAAGTAAGGCGAATATCTAAAAGTGAGGCAAGTATCTAAAGTAAGGCAAATATCTAAAGTAAGGCAAATATCTAAAAGTGAGGCAAATATCTAAAGTAAGGCAAATATCTAAAGTAAGGCAAATATCTAAAGTAAGGCGAATATCTAAAAGTGAGGCAAGTGTCTAAAGTAAGGCAAATATCTAAAGTAAGGCGAATATCTAAAAGTGAGGCAAGTATCTAAAGTAAGGCAAATATCTAAAGTAAGGCAAATATCTAAAGTAAGGCAAATATCTAAAGTAAGGCAAATATCTAAAGTGAGGCGAATATCTAAAAGTGAGGCAAGTATCTAAAGTAAGGCAAATATCTAAAGTAAGGCAAATATCTAAAGTAAGGCGAATATCTAAAAGTGAGGCAAGTATCTAAAGTAAGGCAAATATCTAAAGTAAGGCAAATATCTAAAGTAAGGCGAATATCTAAAAGTGAGGCAAGTATCTAAAGTAAGGCAAATATCTAAAGTAAGGCAAATATCTAAAAGTGAGGCAAATATCTAAAGTAAGGCAAATATCTAAAGTAAGGCAAATATCTAAAGTAAGGCGAATATCTAAAAGTGAGGCAAGTATCTAAAGTAAGGCGAATATCTAAAGTAAGGCAAATATCTAAAGTAAGGCAAATATCTAAAGTAAGGCAAATATCTAAAGTAAGGCGAATATCTAAAAGTGAGGCAAGTATCTAAAGTAAGGCAAATATCTAAAGTAAGGCAAATATCTAAAGTAAGGCGAATATCTAAAAGTGAGGCAAATATCTAAAGTAAGGCAAATATCTAAAGTAAGGCAAATATCTAAAGTAAGGCAAATATCTAAAGTGAGGCGAATATCTAAAAGTGAGGCAAGTATCTAAAGTAAGGCAAATATCTAAAGTAAGGCAAATATCTAAAGTAAGGCGAATATCTAAAAGTGAGGCAAATATCTAAAGTAAGGCAAATATCTAAAGTAAGGCAAATATCTAAAGTAAGGCAAATATCTAAAGTGAGGCGAATATCTAAAAGTGAGGCAAGTATCTAAAGTAAGGCAAATATCTAAAGTAAGGCGAATATCTAAAAGTGAGGCAAGTATCTAAAGTAAGGCAAATATCTAAAGTAAGGCAAATATCTAAAGTAAGGCAAATATCTAAAGTAAGGCAAATATCTAAAGTGAGGCGAATATCTAAAAGTGAGGCAAGTATCTAAAGTAAGGCAAATATCTAAAGTAAGGCAAATATCTAAAGTAAGGCGAATATCTAAAAGTGAGGCAAGTATCTAAAGTAAGGCAAATATCTAAAGTAAGGCAAATATCTAAAGTAAGGCGAATATCTAAAAGTGAGGCAAGTATCTAAAGTAAGGCAAATATCTAAAGTAAGGCAAATATCTAAAAGTGAGGCAAATATCTAAAGTAAGGCAAATATCTAAAGTAAGGCAAATATCTAAAGTAAGGCGAATATCTAAAAGTGAGGCAAGTATCTAAAGTAAGGCGAATATCTAAAGTAAGGCGAATATCTAAAAGTGAGGCAAATATCTAAAGTAAGGCAAATATCTAAAGTAAGGCAAATATCTAAAGTAAGGCAAATATCTAAAGTGAGGCGAATATCTAAAAGTGAGGCAAGTATCTAAAGTAAGGCAAATATCTAAAGTAAGGCAAATATCTAAAGTAAGGCGAATATCTAAAAGTGAGGCAAATATCTAAAGTAAGGCAAATATCTGAAGTAAGGCAAATATCTAAAGTAAGGCAAATATCTAAAGTGAGGCGAATATCTAAAAGTGAGGCAAGTATCTAAAGTAAGGCAAATATCTAAAGTAAGGCAAATATCTAAAGTAAGGCGAATATCTAAAAGTGAGGCAAATATCTAAAGTAAGGCAAATATCTAAAGTAAGGCAAATATCTAAAGTAAGGCAAATATCTAAAGTGAGGCGAATATCTAAAAGTGAGGCAAGTATCTAAAGTAAGGCAAATATCTAAAGTAAGGCAAATATCTAAAGTAAGGCGAATATCTAAAAGTGAGGCAAGTATCTAAAGTAAGGCAAATATCTAAAGTAAGGCAAATATCTAAAAGTGAGGCAAGTATCTAAAGTAAGGCAAATATCTAAAGTAAGGCAAATATCTAAAGTAAGGCAAATATCTAAAGTAAGGCAAATATCTAAAGTAAGGCGAATATCTAAAGTAAGGCAAATGTCTAAAGTAAGGCAAATATCTAAAGTAAGGCGAATATCTAAAGTAAGGCAAATATCTAAAGTAAGGCAAATATCTAAAGTAAGGCAAATATCTAAAGTAAGGCAAATATCTAAAGTGAGGCGAATATCTAAAAGTGAGGCAAGTATCTAAAGTAAGGCAAATATCTAAAGTAAGGCAAATATCTAAAGTGAGGCAAATATCTAAAGTAAGGCAAATATCTAAAGTAAGGCGAATATCTAAAAGTGAGGCAAGTATCTAAAGTAAGGCAAATATCTAAAGTAAGGCAAATATCTAAAGTAAGGCAAATATCTAAAGTAAGGCGAATATCTAAAGTAAGGCAAATATCTAAAGTAAGGCAAATATCTAAAGTAAGGCAAATATCTAAAGTAAGGCAAATATCTAAAGTGAGGCGAATATCTAAAAGTGAGGCAAGTATCTAAAGTAAGGCAAATATCTAAAGTAAGGCAAATATCTAAAGTAAGGCAAATATCTAAAGTAAGGCAAATATCTAAAGTAAGGCGAATATCTAAAAGTGAGGCAAGTATCTAAAGTAAGGCAAATATCTAAAGTAAGGCAAATATCTAAAGTAAGGCAAATATCTAAAGTAAGGCAAATATCTAAAGTAAGGCAAATATCTAAAGTAAGGCAAATATCTAAAGTAAGGCAAATATCTAAAGTGAGGCGAATATCTAAAAGTGAGGCAAGTATCTAAAGTAAGGCAAATATCTAAAGTAAGGCAAATATCTAAAGTAAGGCAAATATCTAAAGTAAGGCGAATATCTAAAAGTGAGGCAAATATCTAAAGTAAGGCAAATATCTAAAGTGAGGCGAATATCTAAAAGTGAGGCAAGTATCTAAAGTAAGGCAAATATCTAAAGTAAGGCAAATATCTAAAGTAAGGCAAATATCTAAAGTAAGGCAAATATCTAAAAGTGAGGCAAATATCTAAAGTAAGGCAAATATCTAAAGTAAGGCAAATATCTAAAATAAGGCAAATATCTAAAAGTGAGGCAAATATCTAAAGTAAGGCAAATATCTAAAGTAAGGCAAATATCTAAAGTAAGGCAAATATCTAAAGTAAGGCAAATATCTAAAGTAAGGCAAATATCTAAAGTAAGGCAAATATCTAAAAGTGAGGCAAGTATCTAAAGTAAGGCGAATATCTAAAAGTGAGGCAAGTATCTAAAGTAAGGCAAATATCTAAAGTAAGGCGAATATCTAAAAGTGAGGCAAGTATCTAAAGTAAGGCAAATATCTAAAGTAAGGCAAATATCTAAAAGTGAGGCAAATATCTAAAGTAAGGCAAATATCTAAAAGTGAGGCAAATATCTAAAGTAAGGCGAATATCTAAAAGTGAGGCAAGTATCTAAAGTAAGGCAAATATCTAAAGTAAGGCAAATATCTAAAAGTGAGGCAAATATCTAAAGTAAGGCAAATATCTAAAGTAAGGCAAATATCTAAAGTAAGGCGAATATCTAAAAGTGAGGCAAGTATCTAAAGTAAGGCAAATATCTAAAGTAAGGCGAATATCTAAAAGTGAGGCAAGTATCTAAAGTAAGGCAAATATCTAAAGTAAGGCAAATATCTAAAGTAAGGCAAATATCTAAAGTAAGGCAAATATCTAAAGTGAGGCGAATATCTAAAAGTGAGGCAAGTATCTAAAGTAAGGCAAATATCTAAAGTAAGGCAAATATCTAAAGTAAGGCAAATATCTAAAGTAAGGCGAATATCTAAAAGTGAGGCAAGTATCTAAAGTAAGGCAAATATCTAAAGTAAGGCAAATATCTAAAGTAAGGCGAAGATCTAAAAGTGAGGCAAGTATCTAAAGTAAGGCAAATATCTAAAGTAAGGCAAATATCTAAAAGTGAGGCAAATATCTAAAGTAAGGCAAATATCTAAAGTAAGGCGAATATCTAAAAGTGAGGCAAGTATCTAAAGTAAGGCGAATATCTAAAGTAAGGCAAATATCTAAAGTAAGGCAAATATCTAAAGTAAGGCAAATATCTAAAGTAAGGCAAATATCTAAAGTAAGGCGAATATCTAGAGTAAGGCAAATATCTAAAGTAAGGCAAATATCTAAAAGTGAGGCAAGTATCTAAAGTAAGGCGAATATCTAAAGTAAGGCAAATATCTAAAGTAAGGCAAATATCTAAAGTAAGGCGAATATCTAAAGTAAGGCAAATATCTAAAGTAAGGCAAATATCTAAAGTAAGGCGAATATCTAAAGTAAGGCAAATATCTAAAGTAAGGCAAATATCTAAAGTAAGGCAAATATCTAAAGTAAGGCAAATATCTAAAGTGAGGCGAATATCTAAAAGTGAGGCAAGTATCTAAAGTAAGGCAAATATCTAAAGTAAGGCAAATATCTAAAGTAAGGCGAATATCTAAAAGTGAGGCAAATATCTAAAGTAAGGCAAATATCTAAAGTAAGGCAAATATCTAAAGTAAGGCAAATATCTAAAGTGAGGCGAATATCTAAAAGTGAGGCAAGTATCTAAAGTAAGGCAAATATCTAAAGTAAGGCAAATATCTAAAGTAAGGCGAATATCTAAAAGTGAGGCAAAAATCTAAAGTAAGGCAAATATCTAAAGTAAGGCAAATATCTAAAGTAAGGCAAATATCTAAAGTGAGGCGAATATCTAAAAGTGAGGCAAGTATCTAAAGTAAGGCAAATATCTAAAGTAAGGCGAATATCTAAAAGTGAGGCAAGTATCTAAAGTAAGGCAAATATCTAAAGTAAGGCAAATATCTAAAAGTGAGGCAAATATCTAAAGTAAGGCAAATATCTAAAGTAAGGCAAATATCTAAAGTAAGGCGAATATCTAAAAGTGAGGCAAGTATCTAAAGTAAGGCGAATATCTAAAGTAAGGCAAATATCTAAAGTAAGGCAAATATCTAAAGTAAGGCAAATATCTAAAGTAAGGCAAATATCTAAAGTAAGGCGAATATCTAAAGTAAGGCAAATGTCTAAAGTAAGGCAAATATCTAAAGTAAGGCGAATATCTAAAGTAAGGCAAATATCTAAAGTAAGGCAAATATCTAAAGTAAGGCAAATATCTAAAGTAAGGCAAATATCTAAAGTGAGGCGAATATCTAAAAGTGAGGCAAGTATCTAAAGTAAGGCAAATATCTAAAGTAAGGCAAATATCTAAAGTAAGGCAAATATCTAAAGTAAGGCAAATATCTAAAGTAAGGCGAATATCTAAAAGTGAGGCAAGTATCTAAAGTAAGGCAAATATCTAAAGTAAGGCAAATATCTAAAGTAAGGCAAATATCTAAAGTAAGGCGAATATCTAAAGTAAGGCAAATATCTAAAGTAAGGCAAATATCTAAAGTAAGGCAAATATCTAAAGTAAGGCAAATATCTAAAGTGAGGCGAATATCTAAAAGTGAGGCAAGTATCTAAAGTAAGGCAAATATCTAAAGTAAGGCAAATATCTAAAGTAAGGCAAATATCTAAAGTAAGGCAAATATCTAAAGTAAGGCGAATATCTAAAAGTGAGGCAAGTATCTAAAGTAAGGCAAATATCTAAAGTAAGGCAAATATCTAAAGTAAGGCAAATATCTAAAGTAAGGCAAATATCTAAAGTAAGGCAAATATCTAAAGTAAGGCAAATATCTAAAGTGAGGCGAATATCTAAAAGTGAGGCAAGTATCTAAAGTAAGGCAAATATCTAAAGTAAGGCAAATATCTAAAGTAAGGCAAATATCTAAAGTAAGGCGAATATCTAAAAGTGAGGCAAATATCTAAAGTAAGGCAAATATCTAAAGTGAGGCGAATATCTAAAAGTGAGGCAAGTATCTAAATTAAGGCAAATATCTAAAGTAAGGCAAATATCTAAAGTAAGGCAAATATCTAAAGTAAGGCAAATATCTAAAAGTGAGGCAAATATCTAAAGTAAGGCAAATATCTAAAGTAAGGCAAATATCTAAAGTAAGGCAAATATCTAAAAGTGAGGCAAATATCTAAAGTAAGGCAAATATCTAAAGTAAGGCAAATATCTAAAGTAAGGCAAATATCTAAAGTAAGGCAAATATCTAAAGTAAGGCAAATATCTAAAGTAAGGCAAATATCTAAAAGTGAGGCAAGTATCTAAAGTAAGGCGAATATCTAAAAGTGAGGCAAGTATCTAAAGTAAGGCAAATATCTAAAGTAAGGCGAATATCTAAAAGTGAGGCAAGTATCTAAAGTAAGGCAAATATCTAAAGTAAGGCAAATATCTAAAAGTGAGGCAAATATCTAAAGTAAGGCAAATATCTAAAAGTAAGGCAAATATCTAAAGTAAGGCAAATATCTAAAGTAAGGCAAATATCTAAAGTGAGGCGAATATCTAAAAGTGAGGCAAGTATCTAAAGTAAGGCAAATATCTAAAGTAAGGCAAATATCTAAAGTAAGGCGAATATCTAAAAGTGAGGCAAAAATCTAAAGTAAGGCAAATATCTAAAGTAAGGCAAATATCTAAAGTAAGGCAAATATCTAAAGTGAGGCGAATATCTAAAAGTGAGGCAAGTATCTAAAGTAAGGCAAATATCTAAAGTAAGGCGAATATCTAAAAGTGAGGCAAGTATCTAAAGTAAGGCAAATATCTAAAGTAAGGCAAATATCTAAAAGTGAGGCAAATATCTAAAGTAAGGCAAATATCTAAAGTAAGGCAAATATCTAAAGTAAGGCGAATATCTAAAAGTGAGGCAAGTATCTAAAGTAAGGCGAATATCTAAAGTAAGGCAAATATCTAAAGTAAGGCAAATATCTAAAGTAAGGCAAATATCTAAAGTAAGGCAAATATCTAAAGTAAGGCGAATATCTAAAGTAAGGCAAATGTCTAAAGTAAGGCAAATATCTAAAGTAAGGCGAATATCTAAAGTAAGGCAAATATCTAAAGTAAGGCAAATATCTAAAGTAAGGCAAATATCTAAAGTAAGGCAAATATCTAAAGTGAGGCGAATATCTAAAAGTGAGGCAAGTATCTAAAGTAAGGCAAATATCTAAAGTAAGGCAAATATCTAAAGTAAGGCAAATATCTAAAGTAAGGCAAATATCTAAAGTAAGGCGAATATCTAAAAGTGAGGCAAGTATCTAAAGTAAGGCAAATATCTAAAGTAAGGCAAATATCTAAAGTAAGGCAAATATCTAAAGTAAGGCGAATATCTAAAGTAAGGCAAATATCTAAAGTAAGGCAAATATCTAAAGTAAGGCAAATATCTAAAGTAAGGCAAATATCTAAAGTGAGGCGAATATCTAAAAGTGAGGCAAGTATCTAAAGTAAGGCAAATATCTAAAGTAAGGCAAATATCTAAAGTAAGGCAAATATCTAAAGTAAGGCAAATATCTAAAGTAAGGCGAATATCTAAAAGTGAGGCAAGTATCTAAAGTAAGGCAAATATCTAAAGTAAGGCAAATATCTAAAGTAAGGCAAATATCTAAAGTAAGGCAAATATCTAAAGTAAGGCAAATATCTAAAGTAAGGCAAATATCTAAAGTGAGGCGAATATCTAAAAGTGAGGCAAGTATCTAAAGTAAGGCAAATATCTAAAGTAAGGCAAATATCTAAAGTAAGGCAAATATCTAAAGTAAGGCGAATATCTAAAAGTGAGGCAAATATCTAAAGTAAGGCAAATATCTAAAGTGAGGCGAATATCTAAAAGTGAGGCAAGTATCTAAATTAAGGCAAATATCTAAAGTAAGGCAAATATCTAAAGTAAGGCAAATATCTAAAGTAAGGCAAATATCTAAAAGTGAGGCAAATATCTAAAGTAAGGCAAATATCTAAAGTAAGGCAAATATCTAAAGTAAGGCAAATATCTAAAAGTGAGGCAAATATCTAAAGTAAGGCAAATATCTAAAGTAAGGCAAATATCTAAAGTAAGGCAAATATCTAAAGTAAGGCAAATATCTAAAGTAAGGCAAATATCTAAAGTAAGGCAAATATCTAAAAGTGAGGCAAGTATCTAAAGTAAGGCGAATATCTAAAAGTGAGGCAAGTATCTAAAGTAAGGCAAATATCTAAAGTAAGGCGAATATCTAAAAGTGAGGCAAGTATCTAAAGTAAGGCGAATATCTAAAGTAAGGCAAATATCTAAAAGTGAGGCAAATATCTAAAGTAAGGCAAATATCTAAAAGTGAGGCAAATATCTAAAGTAAGGCGAATATCTAAAAGTGAGGCAAGTATCTAAAGTAAGGCAAATATCTAAAGTAAGGCAAATATCTAAAAGTGAGGCAAATATCTAAAGTAAGGCAAATATCTAAAGTAAGGCAAATATCTAAAGTAAGGCGAATATCTAAAAGTGAGGCAAGTATCTAAAGTAAGGCAAATATCTGAAGTAAGGCGAATATCTAAAAGTGAGGCAAGTATCTAAAGTAAGGCAAATATCTAAAGTAAGGCAAATATCTAAAGTAAGGCAAATATCTAAAGTAAGGCAAATATCTAAAGTGAGGCGAATATCTAAAAGTGAGGCAAGTATCTAAAGTAAGGCAAATATCTAAAGTAAGGCAAATATCTAAAGTAAGGCGAATATCTAAAAGTGAGGCAAGTATCTAAAGTAAGGCAAATATCTAAAGTAAGGCAAATATCTAAAGTAAGGCGAAGATCTAAAAGTGAGGCAAGTATCTAAAGTAAGGCAAATATCTAAAGTAAGGCAAATATCTAAAAGTGAGGCAAATATCTAAAGTAAGGCAAATATCTAAAGTAAGGCAAATATCTAAAGTAAGGCGAATATCTAAAAGTGAGGCAAGTATCTAAAGTAAGGCGAATATCTAAAGTAAGGCAAATATCTAAAGTAAGGCAAATATCTAAAGTAAGGCAAATATCTAAAGTAAGGCAAATATCTAAAGTAAGGCGAATATCTAAAGTAAGGCAAATATCTAAAGTAAGGCAAATATCTAAAGTAAGGCAAATATCTAAAGTAAGGCAAATATCTAAAGTGAGGCGAATATCTAAAAGTGAGGCAAGTATCTAAAGTAAGGCAAATATCTAAAGTAAGGCAAATATCTAAAGTAAGGCGAATATCTAAAAGTGAGGCAAATATCTAAAGTAAGGCAAATATCTAAAGTAAGGCAAATATCTAAAGTAAGGCAAATATCTAAAGTGAGGCGAATATCTAAAAGTGAGGCAAGTATCTAAAGTAAGGCAAATATCTAAAGTAAGGCAAATATCTAAAGTAAGGCAAATATCTAAAGTAAGGCGAATATCTAAAAGTGAGGCAAGTATCTAAAGTAAGGCAAATATCTAAAGTAAGGCGAATATCTAAAAGTGAGGCAAGTATCTAAAGTAAGGCAAATATCTAAAGTAAGGCAAATATCTAAAGTAAGGCAAATATCTAAAGTAAGGCAAATATCTAAAGTGAGGCGAATATCTAAAAGTGAGGCAAGTATCTAAAGTAAGGCAAATATCTAAAGTAAGGCAAATATCTAAAGTAAGGCGAATATCTAAAAGTGAGGCAAGTATCTAAAGTAAGGCAAATATCTAAAGTAAGGCAAATATCTAAAGTAAGGCGAATATCTAAAAGTGAGGCAAGTATCTAAAGTAAGGCAAATATCTAAAGTAAGGCAAATATCTAAAAGTGAGGCAAATATCTAAAGTAAGGCAAATATCTAAAGTAAGGCAAATATCTAAAGTAAGGCGAATATCTAAAAGTGAGGCAAGTATCTAAAGTAAGGCGAATATCTAAAGTAAGGCAAATATCTAAAGTAAGGCAAATATCTAAAGTAAGGCAAATATCTAAAGTAAGGCGAATATCTAAAGTAAGGCAAATATCTAAAGTAAGGCAAATATCTAAAGTAAGGCAAATATCTAAAGTAAGGCGAATATCTAAAAGTGAGGCAAATATCTAAAGTAAGGCAAATATCTAAAGTAAGGCAAATATCTAAAGTAAGGCAAATATCTAAAGTGAGGCGAATATCTAAAAGTGAGGCAAGTATCTAAAGTAAGGCAAATATCTAAAGTAAGGCAAATATCTAAAGTAAGGCGAATATTGTGAATATCTGGTAGCTCTGTATTGCTAATCCCGCTTCCCTATTATAACTGTGAACATAGGATAGGTCTTTATAGCAAGCCGCCCTTCTCTGGATAGAGCTCATAAGCCAGAGAGAATGTAAGCTAGAGACCACGCCTTCGTGCCGGGCGCTACATATAAATACGCCCCTTCGCTAGGCAGAGAGAGGAGACCGGGCCCGGTCGCTCACCCCCACCCCTCTTACTTAGGCATATTATTGGTAACGTAATAATCCCCCATTGTCATTGTCGCTTTTAATATTCTACAACATAATGTTAATGTCGCTTCTAATATTCTATAACATAACGTTAATGTAATTGTTCTCGGTATCCATGTTACGACGTCTTAATCTAATAAACGTGTCAATCCTTCATGTTCTGGTTAGGGGCCACAAGACAGGGGACACCACACTAAAACCCGCGGACTCTCACTGGTAGCAGCGAGTGGTTCTTATTTAGAGAGCCGCGGGGGAAGGTTTGGTGTCCCGTCTTGACGCCCTTTTAACTCTCTTTAATTTTCTACATTATAACAAGTTAAGGGGTGGGTAAAGGGGAAAAATGCGAGCGCCGTCGTCGTGTTTTTTTTGTGTGTGTGTTAGCGTGTGTGTGTGTGCGCGTGTGTGTGTGCGCGTGTGTGTGTTTGCGCTTGTGTGTGTTGCTGATGTGATTGTGTGATGCCCTAGGGAAAACGTACTAGGATGCCCTAGGGAAAACGTACTAGGAGGACCGGTGATTTGTGTAATGCCCTAGGTAAAACGTACTAGGATGCCCTAGGGAAAACGTACTAGGAGGACCGGTGATTTGTGTAATGCCCTAGGTAAAACGTACTAGGAGGCCCTAGGGAAAACGTACTAGGAGGACCGGTGAGTTGTGATGCCCTAGGGAAAACGTACTAGGAAGACCGGTGATTTGTGTAATGCCCTAGGGAAAACGTACTAGGAAGACCGGTGATTTGTGTAATGCCCTAGGGAAAACGTACTAGGAGGCCCTAGGGAAAACGTACTAGGAGGACCGGTGAGTTTTGATGCCCTAGGGAAAACGTACTAGGAAGACCGGTGATTTGTGTAATACCCTAGGGAAAACGTACTAGGAGGACCGGTGAGTTTGAAGTAAAATCCTAGGATCACGTACTAGGTTGGCCAGTTAACGCGTCATAAGACGTTAGATTTTTGCAAAAAAAAATATAAGGTACCAAAAAAAAAAGGAGAGAAAAAAAGGGAGAAGCAGAGCGTGAAGAGAGAGTCCTTGTGTTGATAGCTGGAGGTGACGTGTGATGACCCACTTCGGGAGGCGCTCCCTCTCTGGGGGGCGCCACCCCGAGTTTATAATAACCAAAGTCAGTTTCAAAAAAAAGAGAAAAAAAAATAATAACGGAAAAAAAAGAGAAGAAGAAGAAAGAAATAAGAGAGGGAAGCGAAATGGGAAAAAGAGAGAGAATGAAGATGATACTGGGTTCTGTGGAGGATCAAGTAGCAGGAAGCAGCGTACACAATGTACTCCAAATGGAAGCGATGAAGCTGCGAAGTGGCAGAAGCCTCGAGAACATCCAAGGACGACCGCCGGACACGAACGAGACGCCGACGGAGAGCCCCCAGTCAGGGGAGGGTTCTTTCGGACCCTCCTTCGGACGATCAGTAAATAACAGGTTTAGTATGCAAAACCCTCCAATTTCACCAATCACCGCCGCGATCCAGCAGACGATCGACTCCGGAGAGAGGGGTACAGGCGGGAGTAGCTATCGGTCGCAATCGTTAGAGACACCAGGTCGCAGAAATGGAGGCAGCGAGGAGGCACAACTAGAGGACGCGGGAAGCAAAAGCCCAGGTAGTCTAGTTACAAATATGTCACGAATAAGACTTCAGGATGATATAGATCCGATAGAAGCGGTATTGTCAAAGATTGAGGAGAGGGAACTAGCCATAAGAAGGGACATATCTAGCCAAGTGAACCAGTGTGTGCTTCAAGTGTCAAAAAGGCTGGACGACCAACTATCCGTGGTCAAAGCATTAGACGCGTTCGGGAAAAATGACGGGTCGAGGTCGTTACCCCTTTTCACGGGAGAAGATGAGCTAGACTGGACAGCTTGGATTCGAAGGTTTGAGGACTTGATAAGAATGTCTCCATCAACCCTAAGCGAGGCGCAAAAAGCAGCCCAGCTAATAGGTCACTTGGACGGTAGGGCAAGAGACGCCATTTCGACCCTTTCCATAGAACAGATCAAAGACTACATGGCAGTTGTTGAGGCGGTAAAAGCGGTAGTAACTTCCCCAGACTTACTAAATCTAGCACGACAGAGGTTGGCGGGTTGCACTCAGGAGTTGAGTGAATCAGTGCAGAATTTCTCTGTTAGATTGATGAAGCTAGTCAGGGGCTTTTGCATTGGTAAGTCAGAGGAAGTTGTGAACCAGAGGTTCCTTGAGGAATTCCAACATCGCTTAAAACCGGCGTTGCGTTTTTTATGTTCAGGCAGCTTCACCGGCGTCGGCCACCGAAGCAATCACAAAAGCCAGGACCTACGAGAGCCTATTACAAGACGCAACCTCAGCCATGACAATCTTCCCGGTCACAAGAGTTACCGAACCTGACGTGATGGCTGCACAATCCCTACAAAACCCGGCCCTGCCTAATAGAAAAGGCCCCACTCTTACCGTGATCTGTTACAGGTGTGGGCAGAGAGGTCATATGTCCAGAGATTGTGCAGTGAGCACAGCAAGGGTAGCAGCATGGAACCCGAGGAACGGTGGCGGAGGATGGAACTCTTCGTACAACAGGAACGACCGGTACAACAGGGTAAGATATAACAACGAACCCCAGTTTCAGTACTCGCAACCGCAACAGAGATACGGACAAAGGCAGTTGGGCGGATATGACAGGTCAAACGCCAGAAATGCATACGAGGATCCCCGGAATGACAGGTATGAAAGAAGCAACGAAGGGCCTAGGACGATTAGGTTCGACAGAGAAAACGTAGGATATCAGAGAGACAAATACTCGAGACAGCCTAGATCCCAAGCACTTATGGTAGAAAACAACGAAGTTGGATCAAAAAGTTTACAAGAAGCGGTCGCGAAAGCCAATGAGACATTAGAAATAGTAACGGGTCAGTTGCAGCACCAGAGTATTGCCCTAGAGCAAGAAAAGGCGAGGACTGCAGCCTTGCTAGCCAGGAATAACCAATTGTCACAGGGCAGAAGATCACCGGGAACCTCATTGAGCACAGCGTTAATGCTCACAATTGCGGCATCTGTGCTTTGTTGTCAGGGAGCAGAGGCAAGCACGGGTGAAACAGCGTTCCCTGCCAGGGGAGCGCATCAACCAATCAGGGCTTTCCGTTCTGTTCACGGTTGGATTATTTTCAAAACTATCATGCTTCTCCTCTTAATAATCCTGAGGAAAGCAACTAGGCACGTACACTTAATTAAAGGCCTGGCAATGACCGTTATATTGCCCGCTTCCGGACTCGCGGGAGGTGTACCTAGCCCCATATGGATGTGCCCTCGGGGCACACCTCAGTCTTTCTGGGCCCTGCCGACCACCTTCAACTGCAGCTTCCTATCAACGGTGTCAAACGCGACACCGGTCGCACTCAGTTTGTCAGTATGGCGACCCAACACGGTAAGATACGAATCGCAAGCGCATGTGTGCCAGATATCACGGCACGAGCTTAAATATGCTGTGTCGTTTTTTGGGTATAGGTCTAAAGAGGAAAGTCGTAAACTAGTCACGGTCTCCGCTGAAGAGTGTAGGCAAATGATAAGGTTCAACAAATGCACTCACGGCGTGCTTAGGGTTCAAGGAAAACTAGCTAAAACGGAAAACGCGAGAGACGTAGAATGGGAATGGGGCCCAATAGGATGTTGGGCCGGGGAACGAACCATCTCATTTCATGAATGTCTAACCTTTCAGACAACGGTATACGCCCGACACGGCGATACGAAGCCAGATAGTCCGGCTGGCGACATAAGCGGATGTAACTACGCCGACGGAGAATGTACACTTGAAGACGGTCGAGTCATGCTTTGGAAAGCAGAAGCAAAACAGAAATGTCAGTTTACATTTTTAGGAGACATCAAAGGGTCTAGAGCGGGTAACGTGTGGCTGAGCGAGAATCATGAGTTTGCGCTATCGTGGTCTCAACGCAGCCCAGCAATATCAGACTGCGGCTTAGCCTTCACGTTGACTGACCAAGAATACGGCATACTGGTAACTTACCCTAGACCTAAAAGAGACGTAGTAGCAGGAGTTCCCACCACGAATCAATTGGCAGCCCAGTTGCAAGCAGTGGAAATTAGCGTAAGAACGTACATGAGTATCATGTTTGAACATGCTACACGCCGCCTATGCAGCTCTCTAAACTCGCTGACCGCCACCCTTATCCCGTCGGTGGCTGCTAACCCGACTTTAGCAATGCGACTCCTGCTAAACCAGTCGGATATTAAGGCGGCCTACGTAGGTAAGAACATAGTAAAAACTACTCCATGTATCCCTATTCAAGAATCTTCTTACAAGCTGCTCAAAGCAAACCAGACCTGCTACTCACGACCCCAAGTGGCGGTGTCAGTGCCAAACGAGAAACCATGGATCACCTTTGTCGAACCCAAATCGCTAATAATAACGAGTCACGCAGACAAGGTTCCTTGCGCAGAAGTAGCACCATTTCAGTTCGCAGTAGGGAACGGCATCTGGCAATGGGACAGCGTCATGGGTACAGTAAGTCGTCTTTCAAACCAGAGAATTACGTCGTTAAACACATTTATACCTTCATATTTTAAAACCACAACCAGTAGCATTACTCTATTCCACAACCTAGTCTTAACGAATCTTACGGAATTATTACAGGAGCATCGTAGTAGCGAGATGTGGCAGGCGTTCTCAACCAGGGCAGCCATGCTCGAAGCGAACACCGACCACTCCGAGGGAGGAACAGAACACTACGGGTCAGGAACGACGGCTACAAATCCACTGTCAGTATTCTTCAATTTTTCGTGGGAAAACTTATGGATTAGGGTATGTTGCCTCTACTCCTCCTTAACATTAGCTGCAGCAATAATGAAATGGGCCATAGCCATCAGATATCCAGCCGCGTGGGGTGTATTTCAAAGGCTAAAAACACGAAGCCAAGGCCCCAACCAAGAAGATATGGGAAAAACAACGTTTCAACACAACCACGGACAACCATTTACGTCTATTACCATCGAAAACGTCCCAAGAGTAGAAGGCAATATACCAGAACAATTAGAAGCCCCGAAAACACCCAATAGAAGAACTTGGCGGAATATGTCGTTTTATGATCGTAGCTTCGAAAGATTTAAGGAAAATACTGACGGATTCACAATGCGTAGTTCACAGGACCAGGCAAGTTGGCCACCGCAAATTTCCTTTCCGAGCGTGAATATACTATAAACACGTCAGAGAAAATGTATTTCAGGTAGGATCTAGGGTTTTCCTCAAGAACTATACTACAAAAATAGGCTTTTCCAAAAAGCTAACAATACCACATATAGAAACGCCCAGGAATAGGTACTTAATAATCAGAACATAAGATTTTTGTTTTTGTGTTTTATTTTATTCATTTTTTCTCTTTCTTTTTGCTTCCGTGCTCTATGAATTAATTTACCTTCGATGAATCATATCATATCATGTGGTGCTCGCAATACATTTCATGTATGTTTTTTTTTTTAAACTCATTATTCTCATGTTCTTCCGTTAATTCCTCTGTGATTCTTGTCTACCTTTGAACTTTGATGATCACAAGAGCGCTCTCTTGCTTCTGCGCTCCATGAATTACATCATAATATGTGATGCTCACAATTCATTTCATGCATGCACTTTTTTTTTTTTTATACTCATTATGCTCATGTTCTCCCGTAAATTTTTCTGTAACTCTTGTCTATCTTTGAACTTTGATGATCATAAGAGCGCTCTCTTGCTTCTGCGCTCGACGAATTATATCATATCATGTGCTCGCAATTCACTTCGTTTATGCATTCTTATATTTACTATGCTCATGTCCTTCCGTTATCTGTGATTTGCGCATTCTTCTCATGCTTTTTGGAACGACTTCTCCCTAAAATATATATGGATATGAGTGTATATATTATATATGTGTATGTACATGCGTACGTGTATATGTTTATGCGTATATGTATATTTGTATGTATATGTGGCAATGTATATGTATGTATACATTCTTATTTTCATTTTGAACTGTAATATATCCTACTTTGCCAATTATCCCATACAAACCTTCGTTTATATCATGGTGTACGATTTCCCAGGCCTTGCTTTTCTCTTCTCCTTAGCCTCTTTGCTCTTCTTTGTCCTATAAGATCAACAATTCACACCACACTCTCATCAGTTATTGTTTCGGAATCGCCTCTCAATTACACCAGCGCTAAAAATCCAGTCATATCAATCATTACTAACGCGCGAAAGGAAATCAATTAAGCGACTAATCATACAACGTTATTCTTTCATTTACACGTCGTCATGTTCATGTAAATGCAATTCCCGCCATTTAATATGCATGTGCGTATCGTGATTTTTTTTGGCAATTTCTCGAAAAGTAGTTACTTCTAAAACGTGATCGATACCCACGTATTTCTTTCCAAAGGGCTTGCTCATCAATTCTCCCAATGTCTCTTTCAAAATGGCATCAAACACTTGATCAGTTGGCTTTTTCTAAAATTTTTTTTTTTTTTAAAAACTATTTTCGTTGATTACAGTAAGTCGGTTGATACTGTTCCTATTAATATACATACATCTTCATAAATCATCTTCATTCGCTTTCAAAAAAATTTTACCAAATTCTCGTCCGCCTTTCTCTCTCAACGAACGTAAGCAATACCTATTAATAAATCCCTCTCACAGTCTTATTCAGTCCTCTCGGAGTCCTTAGGGATTCGTTTCGGCCGATTATTATTTCCTAGTCTTATCAATGAACGTCTTCAGTTTCTAGCTAGAAACGTACTTTGCACTTCCCAGAATTACTCGCTTACAATGCCCACGTTCTACACCCCTAAATGTTTCTAACCGCGATGGTGGAAATCTAAGAAAGTTTTAAGAATTAAACGGGACCTTATATTCTTCAATCATTATGCTTCCCAACACGGAAATCAGTATTCTCACATTTTGTTTGCTTCTCAACAAAATAGGTCTGGTCTTCTCATAAAGAATAGTCACTTCCCTCCCTTTCGATTGCCAACTTCCATCCTATTGTTGCGAAAGGCTTCCGACAATCGAGCATTGATCTGTTTCGAGCTCCGAGTAACGGACATGCCGTCTTTATAACGTGGTAGATTAAATGTCGCAAGCTCATCATCACGTTGATGTTCGTATTAGCGTTTTCTTGATTGGTTTCGCAAATCCTATATGTTCGCGCGCGGCGAGAATTTGTCGAGTAACCTCACGTCAAAAAAAAAAAAAGCAAAAACGCCAGCATTGATTAAGTGAGCGAGCATGCCAAGACAAGCGATAAGAGGGAAACCACCACCGGCAAAAAAAACCCAGGAGGTCGATCCCGCCCGACCACGAACGACCGGCGTCAGAAGATGCCGAAGTCGTCAGAACCCCCACCCCAGCTGGTGCCCCCGTTCACGGGACACCGTTGTTGGAACTGTTTAACTCCTCCCCCCTAAACGCAGAAGATGCCGAAGTCGTCAGAACCCCCACCCCAGCTGGTGCCCCCGTTCACGGGACACCGTTGTTGGAACTGTTTAACTCCTCCCCCCTAAACGCAGAAGATGCCGAAGTCGTCAGAACCCCCACCCCAGCTGGTGCCCCCGTTCACGGGACACCGTTGTTGGAACTGTTTAACTCCTCCCCCCTAAACGCAGAAGAGGCCGAAGTCGTCAGAACCCCCACCCCAGCTGGTGCCCCCGTTCACGGGACACCGTTGTTGGAACAATTTAACCCTCCCCCCCCCAAACACGGACGTCATCTCAGGCCTCGGCACCGCTCCGCCGGTTGCTTCTCTCACAACGGTTGGCGACCTCATTCTGAGGTCACCATTATCGGAAGAAATAAATCACCGAAATCCCCAGTACGGGCTGGACGAGCCCATATTTGAGAACATTTTCCAGATGGCCGAGATGTCCTTGTCTGAAGAAAAAAAATCGCTGCCACAGACGCACCCCTTTCGTCACATGCTAGACGAGAGAGCTGAGCCACAACCAGCCATCTACACGAGGCCACATGTAGATCCGGAAGTGGAAGAGGTTTACTGGGAAAACGCGAGAGCAAATAACCCCTACATCGATGTGGATAGGAAAGAGATTCAGGCGCCAAGAAAAGAGCACGGGACGTCACGTAATGAAAAAGCCCCGTGTGCCTCCTTGATCACGCTCAAGACGGTCGAACTTTTCCGTAACGCGACGAAAGAACTGATGGAGTCGCTAACGCCAAGGCCTCAAGGAAAGAAACAGGGTGAGAAGGACGGTCGAACAATTCTTACGCCTGAAGTAATCGAGGGGTTAAACCCAGTATTGTACAGACATTGCGGAGAAGCTTCCAACGGAAGGCCGGTTCTGGAAGCGGTCCACTACGAAGTGTTCGCACCGGATCGACCAGACCTGAGATATATATATAGACGCCCTGACCATATCGGGAATTACGGGCAGACCGAACATCGACTTGTCAAAAATGGCTTACGATGACCTATTTTATGTATACAAAGTCGCGCTTAGAAACCCAGGTAAAATGAACAAATACGTACCGGAGCTAAACCCAGACATCCTCGCGGAACAAACGATGTTGCCCTGGGTGGCAGAACTAGCAGTGCCCGTCGCCATGGGATCCTTTTCGAAAAAGATGGCATACATTATGGAAGTGGAAATGGGCAAAAGAGCTTCAAAGAGAATTACTATGCTGCGAAGTGGGAGCAGGAATATAGCTAACATCAGGCCGAGGGACTTCATGGACAGAAATGGAGAAAAGGCCAATCCTCCTAATGAAGACGAGATTGTCTGGGCATACGGCAGGCCACCAAAATCCTCAGGTTTTTGCACGATCGAACCACCAAGAGCAGGAAAAGAAAAAGAGTACCGGGAGGCAGTACAGGGCTACACACGGCCTCCACCGGTCAAACCTATAACGTTTGCTCAACCGTTGAGCAAAGAAGAGCAAGAAGACATCGATGACAGATTCGGAGAGGCCAGGGGATATGATCGTAATGTAGTAAGAACCACCACGTGCATGGAGGACTCCATGGCCTTGGGAGTAACCTACCGGGCTTACACCGATGCCTCTAAAAAGGGAGATATCGTGGCGGAAATGCTGCTCTTCTCGGTCGTGAAGGAGACAGACGCAAATGCCACAGCAGACATCGAGATAGATTCTGCACTCCCGGAATTCGAAGACGCTCAGCGCTTGAGCCTTCAACTGAACGAAGCCGAGCCATTTGAAGTGCGAATCGACATCTGGATACCTGATCCAGAAAGGAACAAAGCGCGAGCAAAAATATCCATACCCTTGACGCAAATGGCGCTCGTCGCCACGGCACTGAAAGGAAGCAATGGTATACCAGTCACGGGTACGTTGAGAGCACTTCTCACAGACCCCCTCGATAGCGCGCTATTCCGGATAATAACAACCGGTGAGGGCGTAATAATCAAAGAAAGTAGAACAAAAATTCTGAACATGATATACTCTAGAAAAGAAAAAAGGGCCCGCCCGGTAGAGTTTCCAGATCATCCAATCCCGGTGAAGAAAAGTGACGGCACTATCATGACCATGAACCGGGAACAATCAGCGGCAGTAGTGAAATGGGCCGGTGGCGGGGATTCAATGATCGTAGATTCCTCCTTCGGATGCGGAAAATCAGCAACCCAGGCGGCCATGCTGGTTCAAACAGACCTGGAGAAAGAGGAAGTCATCATCGCCACAGCGGTACAGCATGCGGCGGTCGTTGCCTCCACACAGGCATTCGCGGCCATACAATACGGGGAGAAAAGACCCCTCAGGTTCATCACCTTGGCGAGATGGGAGAATACCTCCGAACAGGAGAAGACCCCGTTCGACCTCCCGAGTATGGTGCTGGACGTAAACTGGCCAAAAGCACTTCGGGCAACACCAGCCCTCGAGGAGAAAGCCCACATGCTACACCTAGCGGCTGCGGTGAGGAACAACTTCAGATACGGGGGTAAGATGGCGCCCTCGCAAGCTCAACTGGCGGAATTCGAAAAAGCATCCGCCACCTTCCAGCTGGTCTACCAGCAAATCGTCGAAGACTTCATCAAGCTGTACCGCCCTAACATACTGTTTGCAACAACAGACAGCATTCTCTCAGCCACCTTGAAGAAGGGATGGCTGAGGAAGTACATGAACAGGGCAACATCAGTATTTGTGGATGAGGCAAGTCAGATGACAGAAGCAGGACTCCTCGCGCTTCATTCAGCTGTACCAAGGGCGGAATTCGTGTTGATAGGCGACGAACATCAGCTCCCGCCCTACAAGTTTGACGGAAAGAAATTAGGCCAGCTCCTGGCGGGAAGACCGGCGCTGACGGTAGCCCTGGCGAATAGAAATCTGCCGAGAGTGCGTCTGGTACAAGTCTACAGAATGCCACAGTCGTTGGTCACGCTCCCATCTAAACTGTTCTACAATGGGCGAATCTTCTCGAACGTTCCGGAGGCGGACATGAGCGCATTCTCACTCATGGGAATAAGAAGCAGAGGCCCCGCTCCATTCATCTTCGTCAACGTGGAGAACGGAAAAGCAGTCCCAGGCCTCACAAGCTCTCTCGCAAACGAAGAGGAAGCGGAGGTGATCTCGCGAATCGCGGCCGCCATCGCCGGAGGGGTTGAACCGGCACAGATTGCAGTGGCTGCATTCTACAGGCAGCAGATGAAAACGATTCATCAAAAGCTGATAGGCCGAGGTCTTCACGAGATCAACGTCCGGACAGTCGACGGGTTCCAAGGAAAAGAGAGAAGGATCGTCATCGTCGCGACCACCAAAGTCGGAGCAGGTGCGTCGAAATTCATAAGTGACAAAGCCAGGGTCAACGTGGCACTGACAAGAGCGAGGGACACCCTCATAGTGGTCGGCCACCAGAAGACGCTCCTCGATCTTGCGATCTGGTATGAGGTCGTGAGGTACGCAGCAAGGCATGGAACGGTCGTAGAATCCCAGCAGCTGAACCTATGAGATCAGGTGAGTATTCGTCGGGTTTCATAGAAGTCACCCTCTCAAAAAAAAAAGAAGATTAAGTTTAACCTTTCAAATCCCAACTACATAGTCACATTCGAACAGGCAGTAAATGAAGTCGGCATACTAAAAGCTACTTGTTCAGAGACCCGATGCCAGATCAACGTCAGGGCAGTTGGTGAACTCTACGGCAGGATAGAGGGGCGATCGGGAAAGTCAGCTAGTTCAAATGAGACGTTTTTAATATCTAATCCAAAAAAAAAAATAACAATAATAATAATAACAATAATACAAATTTTCTTTTAAAAAAAGGTTGTTTTACATATATGTATATCGTTCCATTGAGAGACACTTCTTGATTCTAATTGCAGGACAATTGGTCAAGCGTCGAGGACTCCAAACGTGAAAACGAAAGGCAAAAGTGCGAGATAGAAGACTTCCAAAAAAAAAAAGAAGCGTCGAAAAAAAACAAAGAGGGAAGAAAAGGTTGGTATCATTCAATTCAAATAAATAAATTAATAAATAAATTATTAAATTAATAAATAAATAAATAATAATAATAATAATAATAATAAATTTTTAAAAAAAACACAAAAACAAAAAGGAGGGAACATATACTTCTCGGTCTTGATTGCAGGGAGCAGTCGTAAAAGCGGTGGGTGGACTCGGAAGGGACAAATCTCGGGACAAGATCGAAGGGGGAGCGAGGCCTAATTCGGGAAAAAGGATACGAAGAAGATGAAAAAAAAAAAAAACAACAACGGACACAGCAAGTAAAGGACGGCAGAAGAAGATAGTCTTTCTTTGGTGGCATATGTATATATATATATATATATATATATATATATATATATATATATATATATATTAATTTTCCTCTGTTTTTGTGATGCTTATCATGTAACGCTTTTTGAGTTGCTAATTAATTCTCTGGAAACTGTTTTTGCATAGAAAATGTAGATAAAATAAAATATATCCATGGTTTAACCAATTTACTTGATTTATGCATTTGTTTCGATTGTTTCCTTTTCACAAGACTTCAATTAGATGCATGCCGTTTAAAAATCCTCGGCCTTACCGTTTTGTAGAAATAGCATTTAAGGTAGAATTAAAACTATTCTTAATTTTTTTTTTCTTCGGTCCGAGGACGGACCTGGGGTAAAGGTTGGAGGTGTGAATATCTGGTAGCTCTGTATTGCTAATCCCGCTTCCCTATTATAACTGTGAACATAGGATAGGTCTTTATAGCAAGCCGCCCTTCTCTGGATAGAGCTCATAAGCCAGAGAGAATGTAAGCTAGAGACCACGCCTTCGTGCCGGGCGCTACATATAAATACGCCCCTTCGCTAGGCAGAGAGAGGAGACCGGGCCCGGTCGCTCACCCCCACCCCTCTTACTTAGGCATATTATTGGTAACGTAATAATCCCCCATTGTCATTGTCGCTTTTAATATTCTACAACATAATGTTAATGTCGCTTCTAATATTCTATAACATAACGTTAATGTAATTGTTCTCGGTATCCATGTTACGACGTCTTAATCTAATAAACGTGTCAATCCTTCATGTTCTGGTTAGGGGCCACAAGACAGGGGACACCACACTAAAACCCGCGGACTCTCACTATATCTAAAAGTGAGGCAAATATCTAAAGTAAGGCAAATATCTAAAGTAAGGCAAATATCTAAAGTAAGGCAAATATCTAAAGTGAGGCGAATATCTAAAAGTGAGGCAAGTATCTAAAGTAAGGCAAATATCTAAAGTAAGGCGAATATCTAAAAGTGAGGCAAGTATCTAAAGTAAGGCAAATATCTAAAGTAAGGCAAATATCTAAAGTAAGGCAAATATCTAAAGTAAGGCAAATATCTAAAGTGAGGCGAATATCTAAAAGTGAGGCAAGTATCTAAAGTAAGGCAAATATCTAAAGTAAGGCAAATATCTAAAGTAAGGCGAATATCTAAAAGTGAGGCAAGTATCTAAAGTAAGGCAAATATCTAAAGTAAGGCAAATATCTAAAGTAAGGCGAATATCTAAAAGTGAGGCAAGTATCTAAAGTAAGGCAAATATCTAAAGTAAGGCAAATATCTAAAAGTGAGGCAAATATCTAAAGTAAGGCAAATATCTAAAGTAAGGCAAATATCTAAAGTAAGGCGAATATCTAAAAGTGAGGCAAGTATCTAAAGTAAGGCGAATATCTAAAGTAAGGCAAATATCTAAAGTAAGGCAAATATCTAAAGTAAGGCGAATATCTAAAGTAAGGCAAATATCTAAAGTAAGGCAAATATCTAAAGTAAGGCGAATATCTAAAGTAAGGCAAATATCTAAAGTAAGGCAAATATCTAAAGTAAGGCAAATATCTAAAGTAAGGCAAATATCTAAAGTGAGGCGAATATCTAAAAGTGAGGCAAGTATCTAAAGTAAGGCAAATATCTAAAGTAAGGCAAATATCTAAAGTAAGGCGAATATCTAAAAGTGAGGCAAATATCTAAAGTAAGGCAAATATCTAAAGTAAGGCAAATATCTAAAGTAAGGCAAATATCTAAAGTGAGGCGAATATCTAAAAGTGAGGCAAGTATCTAAAGTAAGGCAAATATCTAAAGTAAGGCAAATATCTAAAGTAAGGCGAATATCTAAAAGTGAGGCAAATATCTAAAGTAAGGCAAATATCTAAAGTAAGGCAAATATCTAAAGTAAGGCAAATATCTAAAGTGAGGCGAATATCTAAAAGTGAGGCAAGTATCTAAAGTAAGGCAAATATCTAAAGTAAGGCAAATATCTAAAGTAAGGCGAATATCTAAAAGTGAGGCAAGTATCTAAAGTAAGGCAAATATCTAAAGTAAGGCAAATATCTAAAAGTGAGGCAAATATCTAAAGTAAGGCAAATATCTAAAGTAAGGCAAATATCTAAAGTAAGGCGAATATCTAAAAGTGAGGCAAGTATCTAAAGTAAGGCGAATATCTAAAGTAAGGCAAATATCTAAAGTAAGGCAAATATCTAAAGTAAGGCAAATATCTAAAGTAAGGCAAATATCTAAAGTAAGGCAAATATCTAAAGTAAGGCAAATATCTAAAGTAAGGCAAATATCTAAAGTAAGGCGAATATCTAAAAGTGAGGCAAGTATCTAAAGTAAGGCAAATATCTAAAGTAAGGCAAATATCTAAAAGTGAGGCAAATATCTAAAGTAAGGCAAATATCTAAAGTAAGGCAAATATCTAAAGTAAGGCGAATATCTAAAAGTGAGGCAAGTATCTAAAGTAAGGCGAATATCTAAAGTAAGGCAAATGTCTAAAGTAAGGCAAATATCTAAAGTAAGGCGAATATCTAAAGTAAGGCAAATATCTAAAGTAAGGCAAATATCTAAAGTAAGGCAAATATCTAAAGTAAGGCGAATATCTAAAAGTGAGGCAAGTATCTAAAGTAAGGCAAATATCTAAAGTAAGGCGAATATCTAAAAGTGAGGCAAGTATCTAAAGTAAGGCAAATATCTAAAGTAAGGCAAATATCTAAAGTAAGGCAAATATCTAAAGTAAGGCAAATATCTAAAGTGAGGCGAATATCTAAAAGTGAGGCAAGTATCTAAAGTAAGGCAAATATCTAAAGTAAGGCAAATATCTAAAGTAAGGCGAATATCTAAAAGTGAGGCAAGTATCTAAAGTAAGGCAAATATCTAAAGTAAGGCAAATATCTAAAGTAAGGCGAATATCTAAAAGTGAGGCAAGTATCTAAAGTAAGGCAAATATCTAAAGTAAGGCAAATATCTAAAAGTGAGGCAAATATCTAAAGTAAGGCAAATATCTAAAGTAAGGCAAATATCTAAAGTAAGGCGAATATCTAAAAGTGAGGCAAGTATCTAAAGTAAGGCGAATATCTAAAGTAAGGCAAATATCTAAAGTAAGGCAAATATCTAAAGTAAGGCAAATATCTAAAGTAAGGCGAATATCTAAAGTAAGGCAAATATCTAAAGTAAGGCAAATATCTAAAGTAAGGCAAATATCTAAAGTGAGGCGAATATCTAAAAGTGAGGCAAGTATCTAAAGTAAGGCAAATATCTAAAGTAAGGCAAATATCTAAAGTAAGGCGAATATCTAAAAGTGAGGCAAATATCTAAAGTAAGGCAAATATCTAAAGTAAGGCAAATATCTAAAGTAAGGCAAATATCTAAAGTGAGGCGAATATCTAAAAGTGAGGCAAGTATCTAAAGTAAGGCAAATATCTAAAGTAAGGCAAATATCTAAAGTAAGGCGAATATCTAAAAGTGAGGCAAATATCTAAAGTAAGGCAAATATCTAAAGTAAGGCAAATATCTAAAGTAAGGCAAATATCTAAAGTGAGGCGAATATCTAAAAGTGAGGCAAGTATCTAAAGTAAGGCAAATATCTAAAGTAAGGCGAATATCTAAAAGTGAGGCAAGTATCTAAAGTAAGGCAAATATCTAAAGTAAGGCAAATATCTAAAGTAAGGCAAATATCTAAAGTAAGGCAAATATCTAAAGTGAGGCGAATATCTAAAAGTGAGGCAAGTATCTAAAGTAAGGCAAATATCTAAAGTAAGGCAAATATCTAAAGTAAGGCGAATATCTAAAAGTGAGGCAAGTATCTAAAGTAAGGCAAATATCTAAAGTAAGGCAAATATCTAAAGTAAGGCGAATATCTAAAAGTGAGGCAAGTATCTAAAGTAAGGCAAATATCTAAAGTAAGGCAAATATCTAAAAGTGAGGCAAATATCTAAAGTAAGGCAAATATCTAAAGTAAGGCAAATATCTAAAGTAAGGCGAATATCTAAAAGTGAGGCAAGTATCTAAAGTAAGGCGAATATCTAAAGTAAGGCAAATATCTAAAGTAAGGCAAATATCTAAAGTAAGGCGAATATCTAAAGTAAGGCAAATATCTAAAGTAAGGCAAATATCTAAAGTAAGGCGAATATCTAAAGTAAGGCAAATATCTAAAGTAAGGCAAATATCTAAAGTAAGGCAAATATCTAAAGTAAGGCAAATATCTAAAGTGAGGCGAATATCTAAAAGTGAGGCAAGTATCTAAAGTAAGGCAAATATCTAAAGTAAGGCAAATATCTAAAGTAAGGCGAATATCTAAAAGTGAGGCAAATATCTAAAGTAAGGCAAATATCTAAAGTAAGGCAAATATCTAAAGTAAGGCAAATATCTAAAGTGAGGCGAATATCTAAAAGTGAGGCAAGTATCTAAAGTAAGGCAAATATCTAAAGTAAGGCAAATATCTAAAGTAAGGCGAATATCTAAAAGTGAGGCAAATATCTAAAGTAAGGCAAATATCTAAAGTAAGGCAAATATCTAAAGTAAGGCAAATATCTAAAGTGAGGCGAATATCTAAAAGTGAGGCAAGTATCTAAAGTAAGGCAAATATCTAAAGTAAGGCAAATATCTAAAGTAAGGCGAATATCTAAAAGTGAGGCAAGTATCTAAAGTAAGGCAAATATCTAAAGTAAGGCAAATATCTAAAAGTGAGGCAAATATCTAAAGTAAGGCAAATATCTAAAGTAAGGCAAATATCTAAAGTAAGGCGAATATCTAAAAGTGAGGCAAGTATCTAAAGTAAGGCGAATATCTAAAGTAAGGCAAATATCTAAAGTAAGGCAAATATCTAAAGTAAGGCAAATATCTAAAGTAAGGCAAATATCTAAAGTAAGGCAAATATCTAAAGTAAGGCAAATATCTAAAGTAAGGCAAATATCTAAAGTAAGGCGAATATCTAAAAGTGAGGCAAGTATCTAAAGTAAGGCAAATATCTAAAGTAAGGCAAATATCTAAAAGTGAGGCAAATATCTAAAGTAAGGCAAATATCTAAAGTAAGGCAAATATCTAAAGTAAGGCGAATATCTAAAAGTGAGGCAAGTATCTAAAGTAAGGCGAATATCTAAAGTAAGGCAAATGTCTAAAGTAAGGCAAATATCTAAAGTAAGGCGAATATCTAAAGTAAGGCAAATATCTAAAGTAAGGCAAATATCTAAAGTAAGGCAAATATCTAAAGTGAGGCGAATATCTAAAAGTGAGGCAAGTATCTAAAGTAAGGCAAATATCTAAAGTAAGGCGAATATCTAAAAGTGAGGCAAGTATCTAAAGTAAGGCGAATATCTAAAGTAAGGCAAATGTCTAAAGTAAGGCAAATATCTAAAGTAAGGCGAATATCTAAAGTAAGGCAAATATCTAAAGTAAGGCAAATATCTAAAGTAAGGCAAATATCTAAAGTAAGGCAAATATCTAAAGTAAGGCAAATGTCTAAAGTGAGGCGAATATCTAAAAGTGAGGCAAGTATCTAAAGTAAGGCGAATATCTAAAGTAAGGCAAATATCTAAAGTAAGGCAAATATCTAAAGTGAGGCGAATATCTAAAAGTGAGGCAAGTATCTAAAGTAAGGCAAATATCTAAAGTAAGGCAAATGTCTAAAGTAAGGCAAATATCTAAAGTAAGGCAAATATCTAAAGTAAGGCAAATATCTAAAGTAAGGCAAATATCTAAAGTAAGGCGAATATCTAAAAGTGAGGCAAGTATCTAAAGTAAGGCAAATATCTAAAGTAAGGCAAATGTCTAAAGTAAGGCAAATATCTAAAGTAAGGCAAATATCTAAAGTAAGGCAAATATCTAAAGTAAGGCAAATATCTAAAGTAAGGCAAATATCTAAAGTAAGGCAAATATCTAAAGTAAGGCAAATATCTAAAGTAAGGCGAATATCTAAAAGTGAGGCAAGTATCTAAAGTAAGGCAAATATCTAAAGTAAGGCAAATATCTAAAAGTGAGGCAAATATCTAAAGTAAGGCAAATATCTAAAGTAAGGCAAATATCTAAAGTAAGGCGAATATCTAAAAGTGAGGCAAGTATCTAAAGTAAGGCGAATATCTAAAGTAAGGCAAATATCTAAAGTAAGGCGAATATCTAAAGTAAGGCAAATATCTAAAGTAAGGCAAATATCTAAAGTGAGGCGAATATCTAAAAGTGAGGCAAGTATCTAAAGTAAGGCAAATATCTAAAGTAAGGCAAATGTCTAAAGTAAGGCAAATATCTAAAGTAAGGCAAATATCTAAAGTAAGGCAAATATCTAAAGTAAGGCAAATATCTAAAGTGAGGCGAATATCTAAAAGTGAGGCAAGTATCTAAAGTAAGGCAAATATCTAAAGTAAGGCAAATGTCTAAAGTAAGGCAAATATCTAAAGTAAGGCAAATATCTAAAGTAAGGCAAATATCTAAAGTAAGGCAAAAATCTAAAGTAAGGCAAATATCTAAAGTAAGGCAAATATCTAAAGTAAGGCAAATATCTAAAGTAAGGCGAATATCTAAAAGTGAGGCAAGTATCTAAAGTAAGGCAAATATCTAAAGTAAGGCAAATATCTAAAAGTGAGGCAAATATCTAAAGTAAGGCAAATATCTAAAGTAAGGCAAATATCTAAAGTAAGGCGAATATCTAAAAGTGAGGCAAGTATCTAAAGTAAGGCAAATGTCTAAAGTAAGGCAAATATCTAAAGTAAGGCGAATATCTAAAGTAAGGCAAATGTCTAAAGTAAGGCAAATATCTAAAGTAAGGCAAATATCTAAAGTAAGGCAAATATCTAAAGTAAGGCAAATATCTAAAGTAAGGCAAATATCTAAAAGTGAGGCAAGTATCTAAAGTAAGGCGAATATCTAAAGTAAGGCAAATATCTAAAGTAAGGCGAATATCTAAAGTAAGGCAAATATCTAAAGTAAGGCAAATATCTAAAGTAAGGCAAATATCTAAAGTAAGGCAAATATCTAAAGTAAGGCGAATATCTAAAGTAAGGCAAATATCTAAAGTAAGGCAAATATCTAAAGTAAGGCAAATATCTAAAGTAAGGCAAATATCTAAAGTAAGGCAAATGTCTAAAGTAAGGCAAATATCTAAAGTAAGGCGAATATCTAAAGTAAGGCAAATATCTAAAGTAAGGCAAATATCTAAAGTAAGGCAAATATCTAAAGTGAGGCGAATATCTAAAAGTGAGGCAAGTATCTAAAGTAAGGCAAATATCTAAAGTAAGGCGAATATCTAAAAGTGAGGCAAGTATCTAAAGTAAGGCGAATATCTAAAGTAAGGCAAATGTCTAAAGTAAGGCAAATATCTAAAGTAAGGCGAATATCTAAAGTAAGGCAAATATCTAAAGTAAGGCAAATATCTAAAGTAAGGCAAATATCTAAAAGTGAGGCAAGTATCTAAAGTAAGGCAAATGTCTAAAGTAAGGCAAATATCTAAAGTAAGGCGAATATCTAAAGTAAGGCAAATGTCTAAAGTAAGGCAAATATCTAAAGTAAGGCAAATATCTAAAGTAAGGCAAATATCTAAAGTAAGGCAAATATCTAAAGTAAGGCGAATATCTAAAAGTGAGGCAAGTATCTAAAGTAAGGCAAATGTCTAAAGTAAGGCAAATATCTAAAGTAAGGCGAATATCTAAAGTAAGGCAAATGTCTAAAGTAAGGCAAATATCTAAAGTAAGGCAAATATCTAAAGTAAGGCAAATATCTAAAGTAAGGCGAATATCTAAAAGTGAGGCAAGTATCTAAAGTAAGGCAAATATCTAAAGTAAGGCAAATATCTAAAAGTGAGGCAAATATCTAAAGTAAGGCAAATATCTAAAGTAAGGCAAATATCTAAAGTAAGGCGAATATCTAAAAGTGAGGCAAGTATCTAAAGTAAGGCAAATATCTAAAGTAAGGCAAATGTCTAAAGTAAGGCAAATATCTAAAGTAAGGCAAATATCTAAAGTAAGGCAAATATCTAAAGTAAGGCAAATATCTAAAGTGAGGCGAATATCTAAAAGTGAGGCAAGTATCTAAAGTAAGGCAAATATCTAAAGTAAGGCAAATGTCTAAAGTAAGGCAAATATCTAAAGTAAGGCAAATATCTAAAGTAAGGCAAATATCTAAAGTAAGGCAAATATCTAAAGTAAGGCAAATATCTAAAGTAAGGCAAATATCTAAAGTAAGGCGAATATCTAAAAGTGAGGCAAGTATCTAAAGTAAGGCAAATATCTAAAGTAAGGCAAATATCTAAAAGTGAGGCAAATATCTAAAGTAAGGCAAATATCTAAAGTAAGGCGAATATCTAAAAGTGAGGCAAGTATCTAAAGTAAGGCAAATGTCTAAAGTAAGGC
This sequence comes from Allodiplogaster pararmata, assembly GCA_964056735.1. NCBI lineage: Eukaryota > Metazoa > Nematoda > Chromadorea > Rhabditida > Diplogasteridae > Allodiplogaster > Allodiplogaster pararmata. Next base: position 46,580 of record CAXKTG010000108.1, read on the forward strand.
AAATATCTAAAGTAAGGCGAATATCTAAAGTAAGGCAAATGTCTAAAGTAAGGCAAATATCTAAAGTAAGGCAAATATCTAAAGTAAGGCAAATATCTAAAGTAAGGCAAATATCTAAAAGTGAGGCAAGTATCTAAAGTAAGGCGAATATCTAAAAGTGAGGCAAGTATCTAAAGTAAGGCAAATGTCTAAAGTAAGGCAAATATCTAAAGTAAGGCGAATATCTAAAGTAAGGCAAATGTCTAAAGTAAGGCAAATATCTAAAGTAAGGCAAATATCTAAAGTAAGGCAAATATCTAAAGTAAGGCAAATATCTAAAGTAAGGCAAATATCTAAAGTAAGGCAAATATCTAAAAGTGAGGCAAGTATCTAAAGTAAGGCGAATATCTAAAAGTGAGGCAAATATCTAAAGTAAGGCAAATGTCTAAAGTAAGGCAAATATCTAAAGTAAGGCAAATGTCTAAAGTAAGGCAAATATCTAAAGTAAGGCAAATATCTAAAGTAAGGCAAATATCTAAAGTAAGGCAAATATCTAAAGTAAGGCAAATATCTAAAGTAAGGCAAATATCTAAAAGTGAGGCAAGTATCTAAAGTAAGGCGAATATCTAAAAGTGAGGCAAGTATCTAAAGTAAGGCAAATGTCTAAAGTAAGGCAAATATCTAAAGTAAGGCGAATATCTAAAGTAAGGCAAATGTCTAAAGTAAGGCAAATATCTAAAGTAAGGCAAATATCTAAAGTAAGGAGAATATCTAAAGTAAGGCGAATATCTAAAAGTGAGGCAAGTATCTAAAGTAAGGCAAATATCTAAAGTAAGGCAAATATCTAAAAGTGAGGCAAATATCTAAAGTAAGGCAAATATCTAAAGTAAGGCAAATATCTAAAGTAAGGCGAATATCTAAAAGTGAGGCAAGTATCTAAAGTAAGGCAAATGTCTAAAGTAAGGCAAATATCTAAAGTAAGGCGAATATCTAAAGTAAGGCAAATGTCTAAAGTAAGGCAAATATCTAAAGTAAGGCAAATATCTAAAGTAAGGCAAATATCTAAAGTAAGGCAAATATCTAAAGTAAGGCAAATATCTAAAGTGAGGCGAATATCTAAAAGTGAGGCAAGTATCTAAAGTAAGGCAAATATCTAAAGTAAGGCAAATATCTAAAGTAAGGCAAATATCTAAAGTAAGGCAAATATCTAAAGTAAGGCGAATATCTAAAAGTGAGGCAAGTATCTAAAGTAAGGCAAATATCTAAAGTAAGGCAAATATCTAAAGTAAGGCAAATATCTAAAGTAAGGCAAATGTCTAAAGTAAGGCAAATATCTAAAGTAAGGCGAATATCTAAAGTAAGGCAAATATCTAAAGTGAGGCAAATATCTAAAGTGAGGCGAATATCTAAAAGTGAGGCAAGTATCTAAAGTAAGGCGAATATCTAAAGTAAGGCAAATATCTAAAGTAAGGCAAATATCTAAAGTGAGGCGAATATCTAAAAGTGAGGCAAGTATCTAAAGTAAGGCAAATATCTAAAGTAAGGCAAATGTCTAAAGTAAGGCAAATATCTAAAGTAAGGCAAATATCTAAAGTAAGGCAAATATCTAAAGTAAGGCAAATATCTAAAGTAAGGCGAATATCTAAAAGTGAGGCAAGTATCTAAAGTAAGGCAAATATCTAAAGTAAGGCAAATGTCTAAAGTAAGGCAAATATCTAAAGTAAGGCAAATATCTAAAGTAAGGCAAATATCTAAAGTAAGGCAAATATCTAAAGTAAGGCAAATATCTAAAGTAAGGCAAATATCTAAAGTAAGGCAAATATCTAAAGTAAGGCGAATATCTAAAAGTGAGGCAAGTATCTAAAGTAAGGCAAATATCTAAAGTAAGGCAAATATCTAAAAGTGAGGCAAATATCTAAAGTAAGGCAAATATCTAAAGTAAGGCAAATATCTAAAGTAAGGCGAATATCTAAAAGTGAGGCAAGTATCTAAAGTAAGGCGAATATCTAAAGTAAGGCAAATATCTAAAGTAAGGCGAATATCTAAAGTAAGGCAAATATCTAAAGTAAGGCAAATATCTAAAGTGAGGCGAATATCTAAAAGTGAGGCAAGTATCTAAAGTAAGGCAAATATCTAAAGTAAGGCAAATGTCTAAAGTAAGGCAAATATCTAAAGTAAGGCAAATATCTAAAGTAAGGCAAATATCTAAAGTAAGGCAAATATCTAAAGTGAGGCGAATATCTAAAAGTGAGGCAAGTATCTAAAGTAAGGCAAATATCTAAAGTAAGGCAAATGTCTAAAGTAAGGCAAATATCTAAAGTAAGGCAAATATCTAAAGTAAGGCAAATATCTAAAGTAAGGCAAAAATCTAAAGTAAGGCAAATATCTAAAGTAAGGCAAATATCTAAAGTAAGGCAAATATCTAAAGTAAGGCGAATATCTAAAAGTGAGGCAAGTATCTAAAGTAAGGCAAATATCTAAAGTAAGGCAAATATCTAAAAGTGAGGCAAATATCTAAAGTAAGGCAAATATCTAAAGTAAGGCAAATATCTAAAGTAAGGCGAATATCTAAAAGTGAGGCAAGTATCTAAAGTAAGGCAAATGTCTAAAGTAAGGCAAATATCTAAAGTAAGGCGAATATCTAAAGTAAGGCAAATGTCTAAAGTAAGGCAAATATCTAAAGTAAGGCAAATATCTAAAGTAAGGCAAATATCTAAAGTAAGGCAAATATCTAAAGTAAGGCAAATATCTAAAAGTGAGGCAAGTATCTAAAGTAAGGCGAATATCTAAAGTAAGGCAAATATCTAAAGTAAGGCGAATATCTAAAGTAAGGCAAATATCTAAAGTAAGGCAAATATCTAAAGTAAGGCAAATATCTAAAGTAAGGCAAATATCTAAAGTAAGGCGAATATCTAAAGTAAGGCAAATATCTAAAGTAAGGCAAATATCTAAAGTAAGGCAAATATCTAAAGTAAGGCAAATGTCTAAAGTAAGGCAAATATCTAAAGTAAGGCGAATATCTAAAGTAAGGCAAATATCTAAAGTAAGGCAAATATCTAAAGTAAGGCAAATATCTAAAGTGAGGCGAATATCTAAAAGTGAGGCAAGTATCTAAAGTAAGGCAAATATCTAAAGTAAGGCGAATATCTAAAAGTGAGGCAAGTATCTAAAGTAAGGCGAATATCTAAAGTAAGGCAAATGTCTAAAGTAAGGCAAATATCTAAAGTAAGGCGAATATCTAAAGTAAGGCAAATATCTAAAGTAAGGCAAATATCTAAAGTAAGGCAAATATCTAAAAGTGAGGCAAGTATCTAAAGTAAGGCAAATGTCTAAAGTAAGGCAAATATCTAAAGTAAGGCGAATATCTAAAGTAAGGCAAATGTCTAAAGTAAGGCAAATATCTAAAGTAAGGCAAATATCTAAAGTAAGGCAAATATCTAAAGTAAGGCAAATATCTAAAGTAAGGCGAATATCTAAAAGTGAGGCAAGTATCTAAAGTAAGGCAAATGTCTAAAGTAAGGCAAATATCTAAAGTAAGGCGAATATCTAAAGTAAGGCAAATGTCTAAAGTAAGGCAAATATCTAAAGTAAGGCAAATATCTAAAGTAAGGCAAATATCTAAAGTAAGGCGAATATCTAAAAGTGAGGCAAGTATCTAAAGTAAGGCAAATATCTAAAGTAAGGCAAATATCTAAAAGTGAGGCAAATATCTAAAGTAAGGCAAATATCTAAAGTAAGGCAAATATCTAAAGTAAGGCGAATATCTAAAAGTGAGGCAAGTATCTAAAGTAAGGCAAATATCTAAAGTAAGGCAAATGTCTAAAGTAAGGCAAATATCTAAAGTAAGGCAAATATCTAAAGTAAGGCAAATATCTAAAGTAAGGCAAATATCTAAAGTGAGGCGAATATCTAAAAGTGAGGCAAGTATCTAAAGTAAGGCAAATATCTAAAGTAAGGCAAATGTCTAAAGTAAGGCAAATATCTAAAGTAAGGCAAATATCTAAAGTAAGGCAAATATCTAAAGTAAGGCAAATATCTAAAGTAAGGCAAATATCTAAAGTAAGGCAAATATCTAAAGTAAGGCGAATATCTAAAAGTGAGGCAAGTATCTAAAGTAAGGCAAATATCTAAAGTAAGGCAAATATCTAAAAGTGAGGCAAATATCTAAAGTAAGGCAAATATCTAAAGTAAGGCGAATATCTAAAAGTGAGGCAAGTATCTAAAGTAAGGCAAATGTCTAAAGTAAGGCAAATATCTAAAGTAAGGCGAATATCTAAAGTAAGGCAAATGTCTAAAGTAAGGCAAATATCTAAAGTAAGGCAAATATCTAAAGTAAGGCAAATATCTAAAGTAAGGCAAATATCTAAAAGTGAGGCAAGTATCTAAAGTAAGGCGAATATCTAAAAGTGAGGCAAGTATCTAAAGTAAGGCAAATGTCTAAAGTAAGGCAAATATCTAAAGTAAGGCGAATATCTAAAGTAAGGCAAATGTCTAAAGTAAGGCAAATATCTAAAGTAAGGCAAATATCTAAAGTAAGGCAAATATCTAAAGTAAGGCAAATATCTAAAGTAAGGCAAATATCTAAAGTAAGGCAAATATCTAAAAGTGAGGCAAGTATCTAAAGTAAGGCGAATATCTAAAAGTGAGGCAAATATCTAAAGTAAGGCAAATGTCTAAAGTAAGGCAAATATCTAAAGTAAGGCAAATGTCTAAAGTAAGGCAAATATCTAAAGTAAGGCAAATATCTAAAGTAAGGCAAATATCTAAAGTAAGGCAAATATCTAAAGTAAGGCAAATATCTAAAGTAAGGCAAATATCTAAAAGTGAGGCAAGTATCTAAAGTAAGGCGAATATCTAAAAGTGAGGCAAGTATCTAAAGTAAGGCAAATGTCTAAAGTAAGGCAAATATCTAAAGTAAGGCGAATATCTAAAGTAAGGCAAATGTCTAAAGTAAGGCAAATATCTAAAGTAAGGCAAATATCTAAAGTAAGGAGAATATCTAAAGTAAGGCGAATATCTAAAAGTGAGGCAAGTATCTAAAGTAAGGCAAATATCTAAAGTAAGGCAAATATCTAAAAGTGAGGCAAATATCTAAAGTAAGGCAAATATCTAAAGTAAGGCAAATATCTAAAGTAAGGCGAATATCTAAAAGTGAGGCAAGTATCTAAAGTAAGGCAAATGTCTAAAGTAAGGCAAATATCTAAAGTAAGGCGAATATCTAAAGTAAGGCAAATGTCTAAAGTAAGGCAAATATCTAAAGTAAGGCAAATATCTAAAGTAAGGCAAATATCTAAAGTAAGGCAAATATCTAAAGTAAGGCAAATATCTAAAGTGAGGCGAATATCTAAAAGTGAGGCAAGTATCTAAAGTAAGGCAAATATCTAAAGTAAGGCAAATATCTAAAGTAAGGCAAATATCTAAAGTAAGGCAAATATCTAAAGTAAGGCGAATATCTAAAAGTGAGGCAAGTATCTAAAGTAAGGCAAATATCTAAAGTAAGGCAAATATCTAAAGTAAGGCAAATATCTAAAGTAAGGCAAATGTCTAAAGTAAGGCAAATATCTAAAGTAAGGCGAATATCTAAAGTAAGGCAAATATCTAAAGTGAGGCAAATATCTAAAGTGAGGCGAATATCTAAAAGTGAGGCAAGTATCTAAAGTAAGGCAAATATCTAAAGTAAGGCAAATATCTAAAGTAAGGCAAATATCTAAAGTAAGGCAAATATCTAAAGTAAGGCGAATATCTAAAAGTGAGGCAAGTATCTAAAGTAAGGCAAATATCTAAAGTAAGGCAAATATCTAAAGTAAGGCAAATATCTAAAGTAAGGCAAATATCTAAAGTAAGGCGAATATCTAAAAGTGAGGCAAGTATCTAAAGTAAGGCAAATATCTAAAGTAAGGCAAATATCTAAAGTAAGGCAAATATCTAAAAGTGAGGCAAATATCTAAAGTAAGGCAAATATCTAAAGTAAGGCGAATATCTAAAAGTGAGGCAAGTATCTAAAGTAAGGCAAATGTCTAAAGTAAGGCAAATATCTAAAGTAAGGCGAATATCTAAAGTAAGGCAAATGTCTAAAGTAAGGCAAATATCTAAAGTAAGGCAAATATCTAAAGTAAGGCAAATATCTAAAGTAAGGCAAATATCTAAAAGTGAGGCAAGTATCTAAAGTAAGGCGAATATCTAAAAGTGAGGCAAATATCTAAAGTAAGGCAAATGTCTAAAGTAAGGCAAATATCTAAAGTAAGGCGAATATCTAAAGTAAGGCAAATGTCTAAAGTAAGGCAAATATCTAAAGTAAGGCAAATATCTAAAGTAAGGCAAATATCTAAAGTAAGGCAAATATCTAAAGTAAGGCAAATATCTAAAAGTGAGGCAAGTATCTAAAGTAAGGCGAATATCTAAAAGTGAGGCAAATATCTAAAGTAAGGCAAATGTCTAAAGTAAGGCAAATATCTAAAGTAAGGCAAATGTCTAAAGTAAGGCAAATATCTAAAGTAAGGCAAATATCTAAAGTAAGGCAAATATCTAAAGTAAGGCAAATATCTAAAGTAAGGCAAATATCTAAAGTAAGGCAAATATCTAAAAGTGAGGCAAGTATCTAAAGTAAGGCGAATATCTAAAAGTGAGGCAAGTATCTAAAGTAAGGCAAATGTCTAAAGTAAGGCAAATATCTAAAGTAAGGCGAATATCTAAAGTAAGGCAAATGTCTAAAGTAAGGCAAATATCTAAAGTAAGGCAAATATCTAAAGTAAGGAGAATATCTAAAGTAAGGCGAATATCTAAAAGTGAGGCAAGTATCTAAAGTAAGGCAAATATCTAAAGTAAGGCAAATATCTAAAAGTGAGGCAAATATCTAAAGTAAGGCAAATATCTAAAGTAAGGCAAATATCTAAAGTAAGGCGAATATCTAAAAGTGAGGCAAGTATCTAAAGTAAGGCAAATGTCTAAAGTAAGGCAAATATCTAAAGTAAGGCGAATATCTAAAGTAAGGCAAATATCTAAAGTAAGGCAAATATCTAAAGTAAGGCAAATATCTAAAGTAAGGCAAATATCTAAAGTAAGGCAAATATCTAAAGTAAGGCAAATATCTAAAGTAAGGCAAATATCTAAAGTAAGGCAAATATCTAAAGTGAGGCGAATATCTAAAAGTGAGGCAAGTATCTAAAGTAAGGCAAATATCTAAAGTAAGGCAAATATCTAAAGTAAGGCAAATATCTAAAGTAAGGCAAATATCTAAAGTAAGGCGAATATCTAAAAGTGAGGCAAGTATCTAAAGTAAGGCAAATATCTAAAGTAAGGCAAATATCTAAAGTAAGGCAAATATCTAAAGTAAGGCGAATATCTAAAGTAAGGCAAATATCTAAAGTAAGGCAAATATCTAAAGTAAGGCAAATATCTAAAGTAAGGCAAATATCTAAAGTGAGGCGAATATCTAAAAGTGAGGCAAGTATCTAAAGTAAGGCAAATATCTAAAGTAAGGCAAATATCTAAAGTAAGGCAAATATCTAAAGTAAGGCAAATATCTAAAGTAAGGCGAATATCTAAAAGTGAGGCAAGTATCTAAAGTAAGGCAAATATCTAAAGTAAGGCAAATATCTAAAGTAAGGCAAATATCTAAAGTAAGGCAAATATCTAAAGTAAGGCAAATATCTAAAGTAAGGCAAATATCTAAAGTAAGGCAAATATCTAAAGTGAGGCGAATATCTAAAAGTGAGGCAAGTATCTAAAGTAAGGCAAATATCTAAAGTAAGGCAAATATCTAAAGTAAGGCAAATATCTAAAGTAAGGCGAATATCTAAAAGTGAGGCAAATATCTAAAGTAAGGCAAATATCTAAAGTGAGGCGAATATCTAAAAGTGAGGCAAGTATCTAAAGTAAGGCAAATATCTAAAGTAAGGCAAATATCTAAAGTAAGGCAAATATCTAAAGTAAGGCAAATATCTAAAAGTGAGGCAAATATCTAAAGTAAGGCAAATATCTAAAGTAAGGCAAATATCTAAAAGTGAGGCAAGTATCTAAAGTAAGGCGAATATCTAAAAGTGAGGCAAGTATCTAAAGTAAGGCAAATATCTAAAGTAAGGCGAATATCTAAAAGTGAGGCAAGTATCTAAAGTAAGGCAAATATCTAAAGTAAGGCAAATATCTAAAAGTGAGGCAAATATCTAAAGTAAGGCAAATATCTAAAGTAAGGCAAATATCTAAAAGTGAGGCAAATATCTAAAGTAAGGCGAATATCTAAAAGTGAGGCAAGTATCTAAAGTAAGGCAAATATCTAAAGTAAGGCAAATATCTAAAAGTGAGGCAAATATCTAAAGTAAGGCAAATATCTAAAGTAAGGCAAATATCTAAAGTAAGGCGAATTTCTAAAAGTGAGGCAAGTATCTAAAGTAAGGCAAATATCTAAAGTAAGGCGAATATCTAAAAGTGAGGCAAGTATCTAAAGTAAGGCAAATATCTAAAGTAAGGCAAATATCTAAAGTAAGGCAAATATCTAAAGTAAGGCAAATATCTAAAGTGAGGCGAATATCTAAAAGTGAGGCAAGTATCTAAAGTAAGGCAAATATCTAAAGTAAGGCAAATATCTAAAGTAAGGCGAATATCTAAAAGTGAGGCAAGTATCTAAAGTAAGGCAAATATCTAAAGTAAGGCAAATATCTAAAGTAAGGCGAAGATCTAAAAGTGAGGCAAGTATCTAAAGTAAGGCAAATATCTAAAGTAAGGCAAATATCTAAAAGTGAGGCAAATATCTAAAGTAAGGCAAATATCTAAAGTAAGGCAAATATCTAAAGTAAGGCGAATATCTAAAAGTGAGGCAAGTATCTAAAGTAAGGCGAATATCTAAAGTAAGGCAAATATCTAAAGTAAGGCAAATATCTAAAGTAAGGCAAATATCTAAAGTAAGGCAAATATCTAAAGTAAGGCGAATATCTAAAGTAAGGCAAATATCTAAAGTAAGGCAAATATCTAAAGTAAGGCAAATATCTAAAGTAAGGCAAATATCTAAAGTGAGGCGAATATCTAAAAGTGAGGCAAGTATCTAAAGTAAGGCAAATATCTAAAGTAAGGCAAATATCTAAAGTAAGGCGAATATCTAAAAGTGAGGCAAATATCTAAAGTAAGGCAAATATCTAAAGTAAGGCAAATATCTAAAGTAAGGCAAATATCTAAAGTGAGGCGAATATCTAAAAGTGAGGCAAGTATCTAAAGTAAGGCAAATATCTAAAGTAAGGCAAATATCTAAAGTAAGGCGAATATCTAAAAGTGAGGCAAATATCTAAAGTAAGGCAAATATCTAAAGTAAGGCAAATATCTAAAGTAAGGCAAATATCTAAAGTGAGGCGAATATCTAAAAGTGAGGCAAGTATCTAAAGTAAGGCAAATATCTAAAGTAAGGCGAATATCTAAAAGTGAGGCAAGTATCTAAAGTAAGGCAAATATCTAAAGTAAGGCAAATATCTAAAGTAAGGCAAATATCTAAAAGTGAGGCAAGTATCTAAAGTAAGGCGAATATCTAAAGTAAGGCAAATATCTAAAGTAAGGCAAATATCTAAAGTAAGGCAAATATCTAAAGTAAGGCAAATATCTAAAGTAAGGCGAATATCTAAAGTAAGGCAAATATCTAAAGTAAGGCAAATATCTAAAGTAAGGCAAATATCTAAAGTAAGGCAAATATCTAAAGTGAGGCGAATATCTAAAAGTGAGGCAAGTATCTAAAGTAAGGCAAATATCTAAAGTAAGGCAAATATCTAAAGTAAGGCGAATATCTAAAAGTGAGGCAAATATCTAAAGTAAGGCAAATATCTAAAGTAAGGCAAATATCTAAAGTAAGGCAAATATCTAAAGTGAGGCGAATATCTAAAAGTGAGGCAAGTATCTAAAGTAAGGCAAATATCTAAAGTAAGGCAAATATCTAAAGTAAGGCGAATATCTAAAAGTGAGGCAAATATCTAAAGTAAGGCAAATATCTAAAGTAAGGCAAATATCTAAAGTAAGGCAAATATCTAAAGTGAGGCGAATATCTAAAAGTGAGGCAAGTATCTAAAGTAAGGCAAATATCTAAAGTAAGGCAAATATCTAAAGTAAGGCGAATATCTAAAAGTGAGGCAAGTATCTAAAGTAAGGCAAATATCTAAAGTAAGGCAAATATCTAAAGTAAGGCAAATATCTAAAGTAAGGCAAATATCTAAAGTAAGGCAAATATCTAAAGTAAGGCAAATATCTAAAGTAAGGCAAATATCTAAAGTGAGGCGAATATCTAAAAGTGAGGCAAGTATCTAAAGTAAGGCAAATATCTAAAGTAAGGCAAATATCTAAAGTAAGGCAAATATCTAAAGTAAGGCGAATATCTAAAAGTGAGGCAAATATCTAAAGTAAGGCAAATATCTAAAGTGAGGCGAATATCTAAAAGTGAGGCAAGTATCTAAAGTAAGGCAAATATCTAAAGTAAGGCAAATATCTAAAGTAAGGCAAATATCTAAAGTAAGGCAAATATCTAAAAGTGAGGCAAATATCTAAAGTAAGGCAAATATCTAAAGTAAGGCAAATATCTAAAGTAAGGCAAATATCTAAAAGTGAGGCAAATATCTAAAGTAAGGCAAATATCTAAAGTAAGGCAAATATCTAAAGTAAGGCAAATATCTAAAGTAAGGCAAATATCTAAAGTAAGGCAAATATCTAAAGTAAGGCAAATATCTAAAAGTGAGGCAAGTATCTAAAGTAAGGCGAATATCTAAAAGTGAGGCAAGTATCTAAAGTAAGGCAAATATCTAAAGTAAGGCGAATATCTAAAAGTGAGGCAAGTATCTAAAGTAAGGCAAATATCTAAAGTAAGGCAAATATCTAAAAGTGAGGCAAATATCTAAAGTAAGGCAAATATCTAAAGTAAGGCAAATATCTAAAAGTGAGGCAAATATCTAAAGTAAGGCGAATATCTAAAAGTGAGGCAAGTATCTAAAGTAAGGCAAATATCTAAAGTAAGGCAAATATCTAAAAGTGAGGCAAATATCTAAAGTAAGGCAAATATCTAAAGTAAGGCAAATATCTAAAGTAAGGCGAATTTCTAAAAGTGAAGCAAGTATCTAAAGTAAGGCAAATATCTAAAGTAAGGCGAATATCTAAAAGTGAGGCAAGTATCTAAAGTAAGGCAAATATCTAAAGTAAGGCAAATATCTAAAGTAAGGCAAATATCTAAAGTAAGGCAAATATCTAAAGTGAGGCGAATATCTAAAAGTGAGGCAAGTATCTAAAGTAAGGCAAATATCTAAAGTAAGGCAAATATCTAAAGTAAGGCGAATATCTAAAAGTGAGGCAAGTATCTAAAGTAAGGCAAATATCTAAAGTAAGGCAAATATCTAAAGTAAGGCGAAGATCTAAAAGTGAGGCAAGTATCTAAAGTAAGGCAAATATCTAAAGTAAGGCAAATATCTAAAAGTGAGGCAAATATCTAAAGTAAGGCAAATATCTAAAGTAAGGCAAATATCTAAAGTAAGGCGAATATCTAAAAGTGAGGCAAGTATCTAAAGTAAGGCGAATATCTAAAGTAAGGCAAATATCTAAAGTAAGGCAAATATCTAAAGTAAGGCAAATATCTAAAGTAAGGCAAATATCTAAAGTAAGGCGAATATCTAAAGTAAGGCAAATATCTAAAGTAAGGCAAATATCTAAAGTAAGGCAAATATCTAAAGTAAGGCAAATATCTAAAGTGAGGCGAATATCTAAAAGTGAGGCAAGTATCTAAAGTAAGGCAAATATCTAAAGTAAGGCAAATATCTAAAGTAAGGCGAATATCTAAAAGTGAGGCAAATATCTAAAGTAAGGCAAATATCTAAAGTAAGGCAAATATCTAAAGTAAGGCAAATATCTAAAGTGAGGCGAATATCTAAAAGTGAGGCAAGTATCTAAAGTAAGGCAAATATCTAAAGTAAGGCAAATATCTAAAGTAAGGCGAATATCTAAAAGTGAGGCAAATATCTAAAGTAAGGCAAATATCTAAAGTAAGGCAAATATCTAAAGTAAGGCAAATATCTAAAGTGAGGCGAATATCTAAAAGTGAGGCAAGTATCTAAAGTAAGGCAAATATCTAAAGTAAGGCGAATATCTAAAAGTGAGGCAAGTATCTAAAGTAAGGCAAATATCTAAAGTAAGGCAAATATCTAAAGTAAGGCAAATATCTAAAAGTGAGGCAAGTATCTAAAGTAAGGCGAATATCTAAAGTAAGGCAAATATCTAAAGTAAGGCAAATATCTAAAGTAAGGCAAATATCTAAAGTAAGGCAAATATCTAAAGTAAGGCGAATATCTAAAGTAAGGCAAATATCTAAAGTAAGGCAAATATCTAAAGTAAGGCAAATATCTAAAGTAAGGCAAATATCTAAAGTGAGGCGAATATCTAAAAGTGAGGCAAGTATCTAAAGTAAGGCAAATATCTAAAGTAAGGCAAATATCTAAAGTAAGGCGAATATCTAAAAGTGAGGCAAATATCTAAAGTAAGGCAAATATCTAAAGTAAGGCAAATATCTAAAGTAAGGCAAATATCTAAAGTGAGGCGAATATCTAAAAGTGAGGCAAGTATCTAAAGTAAGGCAAATATCTAAAGTAAGGCAAATATCTAAAGTAAGGCGAATATCTAAAAGTGAGGCAAATATCTAAAGTAAGGCAAATATCTAAAGTAAGGCAAATATCTAAAGTAAGGCAAATATCTAAAGTGAGGCGAATATCTAAAAGTGAGGCAAGTATCTAAAGTAAGGCAAATATCTAAAGTAAGGCGAATATCTAAAAGTGAGGCAAGTATCTAAAGTAAGGCAAATATCTAAAGTAAGGCAAATATCTAAAGTAAGGCAAATATCTAAAGTAAGGCAAATATCTAAAGTGAGGCGAATATCTAAAAGTGAGGCAAGTATCTAAAGTAAGGCAAATATCTAAAGTAAGGCAAATATCTAAAGTAAGGCGAATATCTAAAAGTGAGGCAAGTATCTAAAGTAAGGCAAATATCTAAAGTAAGGCAAATATCTAAAGTAAGGCGAATATCTAAAAGTGAGGCAAGTATCTAAAGTAAGGCAAATATCTAAAGTAAGGCAAATATCTAAAAGTGAGGCAAATATCTAAAGTAAGGCAAATATCTAAAGTAAGGCAAATATCTAAAGTGAGGCGAATATCTAAAAGTGAGGCAAGTATCTAAAGTAAGGCAAATATCTAAAGTAAGGCAAATATCTAAAGTAAGGCGAATATCTAAAAGTGAGGCAAGTATCTAAAGTAAGGCAAATATCTAAAGTAAGGCGAATATCTAAAAGTAAGGCAAATATCTAAAGTAAGGCAAATATCTAAAGTGAGGCGAATATCTAAAAGTGAGGCAAGTATCTAAAGTAAGGCAAATATCTAAAGTAAGGCGAATATCTAAAAGTGAGGCAAGTATCTAAAGTAAGGCGAATATCTAAAAGTGAGGCAAGTATCTAAAGTAAGGCAAATATCTAAAGTAAGGCGAATATCTAAAAGTGAGGCAAGTATCTAAAGTAAGGCAAATATCTAAAGTAAGGCAAATATCTAAAAGTGAGGCAAATATCTAAAGTAAGGCAAATATCTAAAGTAAGGCAAATATCTAAAAGTGAGGCAAATATCTAAAGTAAGGCGAATATCTAAAAGTGAGGCAAGTATCTAAAGTAAGGCAAATATCTAAAGTAAGGCAAATATCTAAAAGTGAGGCAAATATCTAAAGTAAGGCAAATATCTAAAGTAAGGCAAATATCTAAAGTAAGGCGAATTTCTAAAAGTGAAGCAAGTATCTAAAGTAAGGCAAATATCTAAAGTAAGGCGAATATCTAAAAGTGAGGCAAGTATCTAAAGTAAGGCAAATATCTAAAGTAAGGCAAATATCTAAAGTAAGGCAAATATCTAAAGTAAGGCAAATATCTAAAGTGAGGCGAATATCTAAAAGTGAGGCAAGTATCTAAAGTAAGGCAAATATCTAAAGTAAGGCAAATATCTAAAGTAAGGCGAATATCTAAAAGTGAGGCAAGTATCTAAAGTAAGGCAAATATCTAAAGTAAGGCAAATATCTAAAGTAAGGCGAAGATCTAAAAGTGAGGCAAGTATCTAAAGTAAGGCAAATATCTAAAGTAAGGCAAATATCTAAAAGTGAGGCAAATATCTAAAGTAAGGCAAATATCTAAAGTAAGGCAAATATCTAAAGTAAGGCGAATATCTAAAAGTGAGGCAAGTATCTAAAGTAAGGCGAATATCTAAAGTAAGGCAAATATCTAAAGTAAGGCAAATATCTAAAGTAAGGCAAATATCTAAAGTAAGGCAAATATCTAAAGTAAGGCGAATATCTAAAGTAAGGCAAATATCTAAAGTAAGGCAAATATCTAAAGTAAGGCAAATATCTAAAGTAAGGCAAATATCTAAAGTGAGGCGAATATCTAAAAGTGAGGCAAGTATCTAAAGTAAGGCAAATATCTAAAGTAAGGCAAATATCTAAAGTAAGGCGAATATCTAAAAGTGAGGCAAATATCTAAAGTAAGGCAAATATCTAAAGTAAGGCAAATATCTAAAGTAAGGCAAATATCTAAAGTGAGGCGAATATCTAAAAGTGAGGCAAGTATCTAAAGTAAGGCAAATATCTAAAGTAAGGCAAATATCTAAAGTAAGGCGAATATCTAAAAGTGAGGCAAATATCTAAAGTAAGGCAAATATCTAAAGTAAGGCAAATATCTAAAGTAAGGCAAATATCTAAAGTGAGGCGAATATCTAAAAGTGAGGCAAGTATCTAAAGTAAGGCAAATATCTAAAGTAAGGCGAATATCTAAAAGTGAGGCAAGTATCTAAAGTAAGGCAAATATCTAAAGTAAGGCAAATATCTAAAGTAAGGCAAATATCTAAAAGTGAGGCAAGTATCTAAAGTAAGGCGAATATCTAAAGTAAGGCAAATATCTAAAGTAAGGCAAATATCTAAAGTAAGGCAAATATCTAAAGTAAGGCAAATATCTAAAGTAAGGCGAATATCTAAAGTAAGGCAAATATCTAAAGTAAGGCAAATATCTAAAGTAAGGCAAATATCTAAAGTAAGGCAAATATCTAAAGTGAGGCGAATATCTAAAAGTGAGGCAAGTATCTAAAGTAAGGCAAATATCTAAAGTAAGGCAAATATCTAAAGTAAGGCGAATATCTAAAAGTGAGGCAAATATCTAAAGTAAGGCAAATATCTAAAGTAAGGCAAATATCTAAAGTAAGGCAAATATCTAAAGTGAGGCGAATATCTAAAAGTGAGGCAAGTATCTAAAGTAAGGCAAATATCTAAAGTAAGGCAAATATCTAAAGTAAGGCGAATATCTAAAAGTGAGGCAAATATCTAAAGTAAGGCAAATATCTAAAGTAAGGCAAATATCTAAAGTAAGGCAAATATCTAAAGTGAGGCGAATATCTAAAAGTGAGGCAAGTATCTAAAGTAAGGCAAATATCTAAAGTAAGGCGAATATCTAAAAGTGAGGCAAGTATCTAAAGTAAGGCAAATATCTAAAGTAAGGCAAATATCTAAAGTAAGGCAAATATCTAAAGTAAGGCAAATATCTAAAGTGAGGCGAATATCTAAAAGTGAGGCAAGTATCTAAAGTAAGGCAAATATCTAAAGTAAGGCAAATATCTAAAGTAAGGCGAATATCTAAAAGTGAGGCAAGTATCTAAAGTAAGGCAAATATCTAAAGTAAGGCAAATATCTAAAGTAAGGCGAATATCTAAAAGTGAGGCAAGTATCTAAAGTAAGGCAAATATCTAAAGTAAGGCAAATATCTAAAAGTGAGGCAAATATCTAAAGTAAGGCAAATATCTAAAGTAAGGCAAATATCTAAAGTGAGGCGAATATCTAAAAGTGAGGCAAGTATCTAAAGTAAGGCAAATATCTAAAGTAAGGCAAATATCTAAAGTAAGGCGAATATCTAAAAGTGAGGCAAGTATCTAAAGTAAGGCAAATATCTAAAGTAAGGCGAATATCTAAAAGTAAGGCAAATATCTAAAGTAAGGCAAATATCTAAAGTGAGGCGAATATCTAAAAGTGAGGCAAGTATCTAAAGTAAGGCAAATATCTAAAGTAAGGCGAATATCTAAAAGTGAGGCAAGTATCTAAAGTAAGGCAAATATCTAAAGTAAGGCAAATATCTAAAGTAAGGCAAATATCTAAAGTAAGGCAAATATCTAAAGTGAGGCGAATATCTAAAAGTGAGGCAAGTATCTAAAGTAAGGCAAATATCTAAAGTAAGGCAAATATCTAAAGTAAGGCAAATATCTAAAGTAAGGCAAATATCTAAAGTGAGGCGAATATCTAAAAGTGAGGCAAGTATCTAAAGTAAGGCAAATATCTAAAGTAAGGCAAATATCTAAAGTAAGGCGAATATCTAAAAGTGAGGCAAGTATCTAAAGTAAGGCAAATATCTAAAGTAAGGCAAATATCTAAAGTAAGGCAAATATCTAAAGTAAGGCAAATATCTAAAGTAAGGCAAATATCTAAAGTGAGGCGAATATCTAAAAGTGAGGCAAGTATCTAAAGTAAGGCAAATATCTAAAGTAAGGCAAATATCTAAAGTAAGGCGAATATCTAAAAGTGAGGCAAATATCTAAAGTAAGGCAAATATCTAAAGTAAGGCAAATATCTAAAGTAAGGCAAATATCTAAAGTGAGGCGAATATCTAAAAGTGAGGCAAGTATCTAAAGTAAGGCAAATATCTAAAGTAAGGCAAATATCTAAAGTAAGGCGAATATCTAAAAGTGAGGCAAATATCTAAAGTAAGGCAAATATCTAAAGTAAGGCAAATATCTAAAGTAAGGCAAATATCTAAAGTGAGGCGAATATCTAAAAGTGAGGCAAGTATCTAAAGTAAGGCAAATATCTAAAGTAAGGCGAATATCTAAAAGTGAGGCAAGTATCTAAAGTAAGGCAAATATCTAAAGTAAGGCAAATATCTAAAGTAAGGCAAATATCTAAAAGTGAGGCAAGTATCTAAAGTAAGGCGAATATCTAAAGTAAGGCAAATATCTAAAGTAAGGCAAATATCTAAAGTAAGGCAAATATCTAAAGTAAGGCAAATATCTAAAGTAAGGCGAATATCTAAAGTAAGGCAAATATCTAAAGTAAGGCAAATATCTAAAGTAAGGCAAATATCTAAAGTAAGGCAAATATCTAAAGTGAGGCGAATATCTAAAAGTGAGGCAAGTATCTAAAGTAAGGCAAATATCTAAAGTAAGGCAAATATCTAAAGTAAGGCGAATATCTAAAAGTGAGGCAAATATCTAAAGTAAGGCAAATATCTAAAGTAAGGCAAATATCTAAAGTAAGGCAAATATCTAAAGTGAGGCGAATATCTAAAAGTGAGGCAAGTATCTAAAGTAAGGCAAATATCTAAAGTAAGGCAAATATCTAAAGTAAGGCGAATATCTAAAAGTGAGGCAAATATCTAAAGTAAGGCAAATATCTAAAGTAAGGCAAATATCTAAAGTAAGGCAAATATCTAAAGTGAGGCGAATATCTAAAAGTGAGGCAAGTATCTAAAGTAAGGCAAATATCTAAAGTAAGGCAAATATCTAAAGTAAGGCGAATATCTAAAAGTGAGGCAAGTATCTAAAGTAAGGCAAATATCTAAAGTAAGGCAAATATCTAAAGTAAGGCAAATATCTAAAGTAAGGCAAATATCTAAAGTAAGGCAAATATCTAAAGTAAGGCAAATATCTAAAGTAAGGCAAATATCTAAAGTGAGGCGAATATCTAAAAGTGAGGCAAGTATCTAAAGTAAGGCAAATATCTAAAGTAAGGCAAATATCTAAAGTAAGGCAAATATCTAAAGTAAGGCGAATATCTAAAAGTGAGGCAAATATCTAAAGTAAGGCAAATATCTAAAGTGAGGCGAATATCTAAAAGTGAGGCAAGTATCTAAAGTAAGGCAAATATCTAAAGTAAGGCAAATATCTAAAGTAAGGCAAATATCTAAAGTAAGGCAAATATCTAAAAGTGAGGCAAATATCTAAAGTAAGGCAAATATCTAAAGTAAGGCAAATATCTAAAGTAAGGCAAATATCTAAAAGTGAGGCAAATATCTAAAGTAAGGCAAATATCTAAAGTAAGGCAAATATCTAAAGTAAGGCAAATATCTAAAGTAAGGCAAATATCTAAAGTAAGGCAAATATCTAAAGTAAGGCAAATATCTAAAAGTGAGGCAAGTATCTAAAGTAAGGCGAATATCTAAAAGTGAGGCAAGTATCTAAAGTAAGGCAAATATCTAAAGTAAGGCGAATATCTAAAAGTGAGGCAAGTATCTAAAGTAAGGCAAATATCTAAAGTAAGGCAAATATCTAAAAGTGAGGCAAATATCTAAAGTAAGGCAAATATCTAAAGTAAGGCAAATATCTAAAAGTGAGGCAAATATCTAAAGTAAGGCGAATATCTAAAAGTGAGGCAAGTATCTAAAGTAAGGCAAATATCTAAAGTAAGGCAAATATCTAAAAGTGAGGCAAATATCTAAAGTAAGGCAAATATCTAAAGTAAGGCAAATATCTAAAGTAAGGCGAATTTCTAAAAGTGAGGCAAGTATCTAAAGTAAGGCAAATATCTAAAGTAAGGCGAATATCTAAAAGTGAGGCAAGTATCTAAAGTAAGGCAAATATCTAAAGTAAGGCAAATATCTAAAGTAAGGCAAATATCTAAAGTAAGGCAAATATCTAAAGTGAGGCGAATATCTAAAAGTGAGGCAAGTATCTAAAGTAAGGCAAATATCTAAAGTAAGGCAAATATCTAAAGTAAGGCGAATATCTAAAAGTGAGGCAAGTATCTAAAGTAAGGCAAATATCTAAAGTAAGGCAAATATCTAAAGTAAGGCGAAGATCTAAAAGTGAGGCAAGTATCTAAAGTAAGGCAAATATCTAAAGTAAGGCAAATATCTAAAAGTGAGGCAAATATCTAAAGTAAGGCAAATATCTAAAGTAAGGCAAATATCTAAAGTAAGGCGAATATCTAAAAGTGAGGCAAGTATCTAAAGTAAGGCGAATATCTAAAGTAAGGCAAATATCTAAAGTAAGGCAAATATCTAAAGTAAGGCAAATATCTAAAGTAAGGCAAATATCTAAAGTAAGGCGAATATCTAAAGTAAGGCAAATATCTAAAGTAAGGCAAATATCTAAAGTAAGGCAAATATCTAAAGTAAGGCAAATATCTAAAGTGAGGCGAATATCTAAAAGTGAGGCAAGTATCTAAAGTAAGGCAAATATCTAAAGTAAGGCAAATATCTAAAGTAAGGCGAATATCTAAAAGTGAGGCAAATATCTAAAGTAAGGCAAATATCTAAAGTAAGGCAAATATCTAAAGTAAGGCAAATATCTAAAGTGAGGCGAATATCTAAAAGTGAGGCAAGTATCTAAAGTAAGGCAAATATCTAAAGTAAGGCAAATATCTAAAGTAAGGCGAATATCTAAAAGTGAGGCAAATATCTAAAGTAAGGCAAATATCTAAAGTAAGGCAAATATCTAAAGTAAGGCAAATATCTAAAGTGAGGCGAATATCTAAAAGTGAGGCAAGTATCTAAAGTAAGGCAAATATCTAAAGTAAGGCGAATATCTAAAAGTGAGGCAAGTATCTAAAGTAAGGCAAATATCTAAAGTAAGGCAAATATCTAAAGTAAGGCAAATATCTAAAAGTGAGGCAAGTATCTAAAGTAAGGCGAATATCTAAAGTAAGGCAAATATCTAAAGTAAGGCAAATATCTAAAGTAAGGCAAATATCTAAAGTAAGGCAAATATCTAAAGTAAGGCGAATATCTAAAGTAAGGCAAATATCTAAAGTAAGGCAAATATCTAAAGTAAGGCAAATATCTAAAGTAAGG
Organism: Allodiplogaster pararmata; assembly: GCA_964056735.1. NCBI lineage: Eukaryota > Metazoa > Nematoda > Chromadorea > Rhabditida > Diplogasteridae > Allodiplogaster > Allodiplogaster pararmata. Next base: position 66,411 of record CAXKTG010000108.1, read on the forward strand.
CAAATATCTAAAGTGAGGCGAATATCTAAAAGTGAGGCAAGTATCTAAAGTAAGGCAAATATCTAAAGTAAGGCAAATATCTAAAGTAAGGCGAATATCTAAAAGTGAGGCAAATATCTAAAGTAAGGCAAATATCTAAAGTAATGCAAATATCTAAAGTAAGGCAAATATCTAAAGTGAGGCGAATATCTAAAAGTGAGGCAAGTATCTAAAGTAAGGCAAATATCTAAAGTAAGGCAAATATCTAAAGTAAGGCGAATATCTAAAAGTGAGGCAAATATCTAAAGTAAGGCAAATATCTAAAGTAAGGCAAATATCTAAAGTAAGGCAAATATCTAAAGTGAGGCGAATATCTAAAAGTGAGGCAAGTATCTAAAGTAAGGCAAATATCTAAAGTAAGGCGAATATCTAAAAGTGAGGCAAGTATCTAAAGTAAGGCAAATATCTAAAGTAAGGCAAATATCTAAAGTAAGGCAAATATCTAAAGTAAGGCAAATATCTAAAGTGAGGCGAATATCTAAAAGTGAGGCAAGTATCTAAAGTAAGGCAAATATCTAAAGTAAGGCAAATATCTAAAGTAAGGCGAATATCTAAAAGTGAGGCAAGTATCTAAAGTAAGGCAAATATCTAAAGTAAGGCAAATATCTAAAGTAAGGCGAATATCTAAAAGTGAGGCAAGTATCTAAAGTAAGGCAAATATCTAAAGTAAGGCAAATATCTAAAAGTGAGGCAAATATCTAAAGTAAGGCAAATATCTAAAGTAAGGCAAATATCTAAAGTGAGGCGAATATCTAAAAGTGAGGCAAGTATCTAAAGTAAGGCAAATATCTAAAGTAAGGCAAATATCTAAAGTAAGGCGAATATCTAAAAGTGAGGCAAGTATCTAAAGTAAGGCAAATATCTAAAGTAAGGCGAATATCTAAAAGTAAGGCAAATATCTAAAGTAAGGCAAATATCTAAAGTGAGGCGAATATCTAAAAGTGAGGCAAGTATCTAAAGTAAGGCAAATATCTAAAGTAAGGCGAATATCTAAAAGTGAGGCAAGTATCTAAAGTAAGGCAAATATCTAAAGTAAGGCAAATATCTAAAGTAAGGCAAATATCTAAAGTAAGGCAAATATCTAAAGTGAGGCGAATATCTAAAAGTGAGGCAAGTATCTAAAGTAAGGCAAATATCTAAAGTAAGGCAAATATCTAAAGTAAGGCGAATATCTAAAAGTGAGGCAAATATCTAAAGTAAGGCAAATATCTAAAGTAAGGCGAATATCTAAAAGTGAGGCAAGTATCTAAAGTAAGGCAAATATCTAAAGTAAGGCAAATATCTAAAAGTGAGGCAAATATCTAAAGTAAGGCAAATATCTAAAGTAAGGCAAATATCTAAAGTAAGGCGAATATCTAAAAGTGAGGCGAATATCTAAAGTAAGGCGAATATCTAAAAGTGAGGCAAGTATCTAAAGTAAGGCGAATATCTAAAGTAAGGCAAATATCTAAAGTAAGGCAAATATCTAAAGTAAGGCGAATATCTAAAGTAAGGCAAATATCTAAAGTAAGGCAAATATCTAAAGTAAGGCAAATATCTAAAGTAAGGCAAATATCTAAAGTGAGGCGAATATCTAAAAGTGAGGCAAGTATCTAAAGTAAGGCAAATATCTAAAGTAAGGCAAATATCTAAAGTAAGGCGAATATCTAAAAGTGAGGCAAATATCTAAAGTAAGGCAAATATCTAAAGTGAGGCAAATATCTAAAGTAAGGCAAATATCTAAAGTGAGGCGAATATCTAAAAGTGAGGCAAGTATCTAAAGTAAGGCAAATATCTAAAGTAAGGCAAATATCTAAAGTAAGGCGAATATCTAAAAGTGAGGCAAATATCTAAAGTAAGGCAAATATCTAAAGTAAGGCAAATATCTAAAGTAAGGCAAATATCTAAAGTGAGGCGAATATCTAAAAGTGAGGCAAGTATCTAAAGTAAGGCAAATATCTAAAGTAAGGCAAATATCTAAAGTAAGGCGAATATCTAAAAGTGAGGCAAGTATCTAAAGTAAGGCAAATATCTAAAGTAAGGCAAATATCTAAAAGTGAGGCAAATATCTAAAGTAAGGCAAATATCTAAAGTAAGGCAAATATCTAAAAGTGAGGCAAGTATCTAAAGTAAGGCAAATATCTAAAGTAAGGCAAATATCTAAAAGTGAGGCAAATATCTAAAGTAAGGCAAATATCTAAAGTAAGGCAAATATCTAAAAGTGAGGCAAATATCTAAAGTAAGGCGAATATCTAAAAGTGAGGCAAGTATCTAAAGTAAGGCAAATATCTAAAGTAAGGCAAATATCTAAAAGTGAGGCAAATATCTAAAGTAAGGCAAATATCTAAAGTAAGGCAAATATCTAAAGTAAGGCGAATATCTAAAAGTGAGGCAAGTATCTAAAGTAAGGCAAATATCTAAAGTAAGGCGAATATCTAAAAGTGAGGCAAGTATCTAAAGTAAGGCAAATATCTAAAGTAAGGCAAATATCTAAAGTAAGGCAAATATCTAAAGTAAGGCAAATATCTAAAGTGAGGCGAATATCTAAAAGTGAGGCAAGTATCTAAAGTAAGGCAAATATCTAAAGTAAGGCAAATATCTAAAGTAAGGCGAATATCTAAAAGTGAGGCAAGTATCTAAAGTAAGGCAAATATCTAAAGTAAGGCAAATATCTAAAGTAAGGCGAAGATCTAAAAGTGAGGCAAGTATCTAAAGTAAGGCAAATATCTAAAGTAAGGCAAATATCTAAAAGTGAGGCAAATATCTAAAGTAAGGCAAATATCTAAAGTAAGGCAAATATCTAAAGTAAGGCGAATATCTAAAAGTGAGGCAAGTATCTAAAGTAAGGCGAATATCTAAAGTAAGGCAAATATCTAAAGTAAGGCAAATATCTAAAGTAAGGCAAATATCTAAAGTAAGGCAAATATCTAAAGTGAGGCGAATATCTAAAAGTGAGGCAAGTATCTAAAGTAAGGCAAATATCTAAAGTAAGGCAAATATCTAAAGTAAGGCGAATATCTAAAAGTGAGGCAAATATCTAAAGTAAGGCAAATATCTAAAGTAAGGCAAATATCTAAAGTAAGGCAAATATCTAAAGTGAGGCGAATATCTAAAAGTGAGGCAAGTATCTAAAGTAAGGCAAATATCTAAAGTAAGGCGAATATCTAAAAGTGAGGCAAATATCTAAAGTAAGGCAAATATCTAAAGTAAGGCAAATATCTAAAGTAAGGCAAATATCTAAAGTGAGGCGAATATCTAAAAGTGAGGCAAGTATCTAAAGTAAGGCAAATATCTAAAGTAAGGCGAATATCTAAAAGTGAGGCAAGTATCTAAAGTAAGGCAAATATCTAAAGTAAGGCAAATATCTAAAGTAAGGCAAATATCTAAAGTAAGGCAAATATCTAAAGTGAGGCGAATATCTAAAAGTGAGGCAAGTATCTAAAGTAAGGCAAATATCTAAAGTAAGGCAAATATCTAAAGTAAGGCGAATATCTAAAAGTGAGGCAAGTATCTAAAGTAAGGCAAATATCTAAAGTAAGGCAAATATCTAAAGTAAGGCGAATATCTAAAAGTGAGGCAAGTATCTAAAGTAAGGCAAATATCTAAAGTAAGGCAAATATCTAAAAGTGAGGCAAATATCTAAAGTAAGGCAAATATCTAAAGTAAGGCAAATATCTAAAGTGAGGCGAATATCTAAAAGTGAGGCAAGTATCTAAAGTAAGGCAAATATCTAAAGTAAGGCAAATATCTAAAGTAAGGCGAATATCTAAAAGTGAGGCAAGTATCTAAAGTAAGGCAAATATCTAAAGTAAGGCAAATATCTTAAGTAAGGCGAATATCTAAAAGTGAGGCAAGTATCTAAAGTAAGGCAAATATCTAAAGTAAGGCAAATATCTAAAAGGGAGGCAAATATCTAAAGTAAGGCAAATATCTAAAGTAAGGCGAATATCTAAAAGTGAGGCAAGTATCTAAAGTAAGGCGAATATCTAAAGTAAGGCAAATATCTAAAGTAAGGCAAATATCTAAAGTAAGGCGAATATCTAAAGTAAGGCAAATATCTAAAGTAAGGCAAATATCTAAAGTAAGGCGAATATCTAAAGTAAGGCAAATATCTAAAGTAAGGCAAATATCTAAAGTAAGGCAAATATCTAAAGTAAGGCAAATATCTAAAGTGAGGCGAATATCTAAAAGTGAGGCAAGTATCTAAAGTAAGGCAAATATCTAAAGTAAGGCAAATATCTAAAGTAAGGCGAATATCTAAAAGTGAGGCAAATATCTAAAGTAAGGCAAATATCTAAAGTAAGGCAAATATCTAAAGTAAGGCAAATATCTAAAGTGAGGCGAATATCTAAAAGTGAGGCAAGTATCTAAAGTAAGGCAAATATCTAAAGTAAGGCAAATATCTAAAGTAAGGCGAATATCTAAAAGTGAGGCAAATATCTAAAGTAAGGCAAATATCTAAAGTAAGGCAAATATCTAAAGTAAGGCAAATATCTAAAGTGAGGCGAATATCTAAAAGTGAGGCAAGTATCTAAAGTAAGGCAAATATCTAAAGTAAGGCAAATATCTAAAGTAAGGCGAATATCTAAAAGTGAGGCAAGTATCTAAAGTAAGGCAAATATCTAAAGTAAGGCAAATATCTAAAAGTGAGGCAAATATCTAAAGTAAGGCAAATATCTAAAGTAAGGCAAATATCTAAAGTAAGGCGAATATCTAAAAGTGAGGCAAGTATCTAAAGTAAGGCGAATATCTAAAGTAAGGCAAATATCTAAAGTAAGGCCAAAATCTAAAGTAAGGCAAATATCTAAAGTAAGGCAAATATCTAAAGTAAGGCGAATATCTAAAGTAAGGCAAATGTCTAAAGTAAGGCAAATATCTAAAGTAAGGCGAATATCTAAAGTAAGGCAAATATCTAAAGTAAGGCAAATATCTAAAGTAAGGCAAATATCTAAAGTAAGGCAAATATCTAAAGTAAGGCAAATATCTAAAGTAAGGCAAATATCTAAAGTAAGGCAAATATCTAAAGTAAGGCGAATATCTAAAGTAAGGCAAATATCTAAAGTAAGGCAAATATCTAAAGTAAGGCAAATATCTAAAGTAAGGCAAATATCTAAAGTAAGGCGAATATCTAAAGTAAGGCAAATGTCTAAAGTAAGGCAAATATCTAAAGTAAGGCGAATATCTAAAGTAAGGCAAATATCTAAAGTAAGGCAAATATCTAAAGTAAGGCAAATATCTAAAGTAAGGCAAATATCTAAAGTGAGGCGAATATCTAAAAGTGAGGCAAGTATCTAAAGTAAGGCAAATATCTAAAGTAAGGCAAATATCTAAAGTAAGGCAAATATCTAAAGTAAGGCAAATATCTAAAGTAAGGCGAATATCTAAAAGTGAGGCAAGTATCTAAAGTAAGGCAAATATCTAAAGTAAGGCAAATATCTAAAGTAAGGCAAATATCTAAAGTAAGGCGAATATCTAAAGTAAGGCAAATATCTAAAGTAAGGCAAATATCTAAAGTAAGGCAAATATCTAAAGTAAGGCAAATATCTAAAGTGAGGCGAATATCTAAAAGTGAGGCAAGTATCTAAAGTAAGGCAAATATCTAAAGTAAGGCAAATATCTAAAGTAAGGCAAATATCTAAAGTAAGGCAAATATCTAAAGTAAGGCGAATATCTAAAAGTGAGGCAAGTATCTAAAGTAAGGCAAATATCTAAAGTAAGGCAAATATCTAAAGTAAGGCAAATATCTAAAGTAAGGCAAATATCTAAAGTAAGGCAAATATCTAAAGTAAGGCAAATATCTAAAGTAAGGCAAATATCTAAAGTGAGGCGAATATCTAAAAGTGAGGCAAGTATCTAAAGTAAGGCAAATATCTAAAGTAAGGCAAATATCTAAAGTAAGGCAAATATCTAAAGTAAGGCGAATATCTAAAAGTGAGGCAAATATCTAAAGTAAGGCAAATATCTAAAGTGAGGCGAATATCTAAAAGTGAGGCAAGTATCTAAAGTAAGGCAAATATCTAAAGTAAGGCAAATATCTAAAGTAAGGCAAATATCTAAAGTAAGGCAAATATCTAAAAGTGAGGCAAATATCTAAAGTAAGGCAAATATCTAAAGTAAGGCAAATATCTAAAGTAAGGCAAATATCTAAAGTAAGGCAAATATCTAAAGTAAGGCGAATATCTAAAAGTGAGGCAAATATCTAAAGTAAGGCAAATATCTAAAGTAAGGCAAATATCTAAAGTGAGGCAAATATCTAAAGTAAGGCAAATATCTAAAGTAAGGCGAATATCTAAAGTAAGGCAAATGTCTAAAGTAAGGCAAATATCTAAAGTAAGGCAAATATCTAAAGTAAGGCAAATATCTAAAAGTGAGGCAAATATCTAAAGTAAGGCAAATATCTAAAGTAAGGCAAATATCTAAAGTAAGGCGAATATCTAAAAGTGAGGCAAGTATCTAAAGTAAGGCGAATATCTAAAGTAAGGCAAATATCTAAAGTATGGCCAAAATCTAAAGTAAGGCAAATATCTAAAGTAAGGCAAATATCTAAAGTAAGGCGAATATCTAAAGTAAGGCAAATGTCTAAAGTAAGGCAAATATCTAAAGTAAGGCGAATATCTAAAGTAAGGCAAATATCTAAAGTAAGGCAAATATCTAAAGTAAGGCAAATATCTAAAGTAAGGCAAATATCTAAAGTGAGGCGAATATCTAAAAGTGAGGCAAGTATCTAAAGTAAGGCAAATATCTAAAGTAAGGCGAATATCTAAAGTAAGGCAAATATCTAAAGTAAGGCAAATATCTAAAGTAAGGCAAATATCTAAAGTAAGGCAAATATCTAAAGTAAGGCGAATATCTAAAGTAAGGCAAATGTCTAAAGTAAGGCAAATATCTAAAGTAAGGCGAATATCTAAAGTAAGGCAAATATCTAAAGTAAGGCAAATATCTAAAGTAAGGCAAATATCTAAAGTAAGGCAAATATCTAAAGTGAGGCGAATATCTAAAAGTGAGGCAAGTATCTAAAGTAAGGCAAATATCTAAAGTAAGGCAAATATCTAAAGTAAGGCAAATATCTAAAGTAAGGCAAATATCTAAAGTAAGGCGAATATCTAAAAGTGAGGCAAGTATCTAAAGTAAGGCAAATATCTAAAGTAAGGCAAATATCTAAAGTAAGGCAAATATCTAAAGTAAGGCGAATATCTAAAGTAAGGCAAATATCTAAAGTAAGGCAAATATCTAAAGTAAGGCAAATATCTAAAGTAAGGCAAATATCTAAAGTGAGGCGAATATCTAAAAGTGAGGCAAGTATCTAAAGTAAGGCAAATATCTAAAGTAAGGCAAATATCTAAAGTAAGGCAAATATCTAAAGTAAGGCAAATATCTAAAGTAAGGCGAATATCTAAAAGTGAGGCAAGTATCTAAAGTAAGGCAAATATCTAAAGTAAGGCAAATATCTAAAGTAAGGCAAATATCTAAAGTAAGGCAAATATCTAAAGTAAGGCAAATATCTAAAGTAAGGCAAATATCTAAAGTAAGGCAAATATCTAAAGTGAGGCGAATATCTAAAAGTGAGGCAAGTATCTAAAGTAAGGCAAATATCTAAAGTAAGGCAAATATCTAAAGTAAGGCAAATATCTAAAGTAAGGCGAATATCTAAAAGTGAGGCAAATATCTAAAGTAAGGCAAATATCTAAAGTGAGGCGAATATCTAAAAGTGAGGCAAGTATCTAAAGTAAGGCAAATATCTAAAGTAAGGCAAATATCTAAAGTAAGGCAAATATCTAAAGTAAGGCAAATATCTAAAAGTGAGGCAAATATCTAAAGTAAGGCAAATATCTAAAGTAAGGCAAATATCTAAAGTAAGGCAAATATCTAAAAGTGAGGCAAATATTTAAAGTAAGGCAAATATCTAAAGTAAGGCAAATATCTAAAGTAAGGCAAATATCTAAAGTAAGGCAAATATCTAAAGTAAGGCAAATATCTAAAGTGAGGCGAATATCTAAAGTAAGGCAAATATCTAAAGTAAGGCAAATATCTAAAGTAAGGCAAATATCTAAAGTAAGGCAAATATCTAAAGTAAGGCGAATATCTAAAAGTGAGGCAAGTATCTAAAGTAAGGCAAATATCTAAAGTAAGGCAAATATCTAAAGTAAGGCAAATATCTAAAGTAAGGCAAATATCTAAAGTAAGGCAAATATCTAAAGTAAGGCAAATATCTAAAGTAAGGCAAATATCTAAAGTGAGGCGAATATCTAAAAGTGAGGCAAGTATCTAAAGTAAGGCAAATATCTAAAGTAAGGCAAATATCTAAAGTAAGGCGAATATCTAAAAGTGAGGCAAATATCTAAAGTAAGGCAAATATCTAAAGTGAGGCGAATATCTAAAAGTGAGGCAAGTATCTAAAGTAAGGCAAATATCTAAAGTAAGGCAAATATCTAAAGTAAGGCAAATATCTAAAGTAAGGCAAATATCTAAAAGTGAGGCAAATATCTAAAGTAAGGCAAATATCTAAAGTAAGGCAAATATCTAAAGTAAGGCAAATATCTAAAAGTGAGGCAAATATCTAAAGTAAGGCAAATATCTAAAGTAAGGCAAATATCTAAAGTAAGGCAAATATCTAAAGTAAGGCAAATATCTAAAGTAAGGCAAATATCTAAAGTGAGGCGAATATCTAAAGTAAGGCAAATATCTAAAGTAAGGCAAATATCTAAAGTAAGGCAAATATCTAAAGTAAGGCAAATATCTAAAGTAAGGCGAATATCTAAAAGTGAGGCAAGTATCTAAAGTAAGGCAAATATCTAAAGTAAGGCAAATATCTAAAGTAAGGCAAATATCTAAAGTAAGGCAAATATCTAAAGTAAGGCAAATATCTAAAGTAAGGCAAATATCTAAAGTAAGGCAAATATCTAAAGTGAGGCGAATATCTAAAGTAAGGCAAATATCTAAAGTAAGGCAAATATCTAAAGTAAGGCAAATATCTAAAGTAAGGCAAATATCTAAAGTAAGGCGAATATCTAAAAGTGAGGCAAGTATCTAAAGTAAGGCAAATATATAAAGTAAGGCAAATATCTAAAGTAAGGCAAATATCTAAAGTAAGGCAAATATCTAAAGTAAGGCAAATATCTAAAGTAAGGCAAATATCTAAAGTGAGGCGAATATCTAAAAGTGAGGCAAGTATCTAAAGTAAGGCAAATATCTAAAGTAAGGCAAATATCTAAAGTAAGGCAAATATCTAAAGTAAGGCAAATATCTAAAGTAAGGCGAATATCTAAAAGTGAGGCAAATATCTAAAGTAAGGCAAATATCTAAAGTGAGGCGAATATCTAAAAGTGAGGCAAGTATCTAAAGTAAGGCAAATATCTAAAGTAAGGCAAATATCTAAAGTAAGGCAAATATCTAAAGTAAGGCAAATATCTAAAAGTGAGGCAAATATCTAAAGTAAGGCAAATATCTAAAGTAAGGCAAATATCTAAAGTAAGGCAAATATCTAAAAGTGAGGCAAATATCTAAAGTAAGGCAAATATCTAAAGTAAGGCAAATATCTAAAGTAAGGCAAATATCTAAAGTAAGGCAAATATCTAAAGTAAGGCAAATATCTAAAGTGAGGCGAATATCTAAAGTAAGGCAAATATCTAAAGTAAGGCAAATATCTAAAGTAAGGCAAATATCTAAAGTAAGGCAAATATCTAAAGTAAGGCGAATATCTAAAAGTGAGGCAAGTATCTAAAGTAAGGCAAATATCTAAAGTAAGGCAAATATCTAAAGTAAGGCAAATATCTAAAGTAAGGCAAATATCTAAAGTAAGGCAAATATCTAAAGTAAGGCAAATATCTAAAGTAAGGCGAATATCTAAAAGTGAGGCAAGTATCTAAAGTAAGGCAAATATCTAAAGTAAGGCAAATATCTAAAGTAAGGCAAATATCTAAAGTGAGGCGAATATCTAAAAGTGAGGCAAGTATCTAAAGTAAGGCAAATATCTAAAGTAAGGCAAATATCTAAAAGTGAGGCAAATATCTAAAGTAAGGCAAATATCTAAAGTAAGGCAAATATCTAAAGTAAGGCAAATATCTAAAGTAAGGCAAATATCTAAAGTAAGGCAAATATCTAAAGTAAGGCAAATATCTAAAGTAAGGCAAATATCTAAAGTAAGGCAAATATCTAAAGTAAGGCAAATATCTAAAAGTGAGGCAAATATCTAAAGTAAGGCAAATATCTAAAGTAAGGCAAATATCTAAAGTAAGGCAAATATCTAAAGTAAGGCGAATATCTAAAGTAAGGCAAATATCTAAAGTAAGGCAAATATCTAAAGTAAGGCAAATATCTAAAGTAAGGCAAATATCTAAAGTGAGGCGAATATCTAAAAGTGAGGCAAGTATCTAAAGTAAGGCAAATATCTAAAGTAAGGCAAATATCTAAAGTAAGGCAAATATCTAAAGTAAGGCAAATATCTAAAGTAAGGCGAATATCTAAAAGTGAGGCAAGTATCTAAAGTAAGGCAAATATCTAAAGTAAGGCAAATATCTAAAGTAAGGCAAATATCTAAAGTGAGGCAAATATCTAAAGTAAGGCGAATATCTAAAAGTGAGGCAAATATCTAAAGTAAGGCAAATATCTAAAGTAAGGCAAATATCTAAAGTAAGGCAAATATCTAAAGTAAGGCGAATATCTAAAAGTGAGGCAAGTATCTAAAGTAAGGCAAATATCTAAAGTAAGGCAAATATCTAAAGTAAGGCAAATATCTAAAGTAAGGCGAATATCTAAAAGTGAGGCAAGTATCTAAAATAAGGCAAATATCTAAAGTAAGGCAAATATCTAAAGTAAGGCAAATATCTAAAGTAAGGCAAATATCTAAAGTAAGGCAAATATCTAAAGTAAGGCAAATATCTAAAGTAAGGCAAATATCTAAAGTAAGGCGAATATCTAAAAGTGAGGCAAGTATCTAAAGTAAGGCAAATATCTAAAGTAAGGCAAATATCTAAAGTAAGGCAAATATCTAAAGTAAGGCGAATATCTAAAAGTGAGGCAAATATCTAAAGTAAGGCAAATATCTAAAGTAAGGCAAATATCTAAAGTAAGGCAAATATCTAAAGTAAGGCAAATATCTAAAGTAAGGCAAATATCTAAAGTAAGGCGAATATCTAAAAGTGAGGCAAGTATCTAAAGTAAGGCAAATATCTAAAGTAAGGCAAATATCTAAAGTAAGGCAAATATCTAAAGTAAGGCTAATATCTAAAGTAAGGCAAATATCTAAAGTAAGGCAAATATCTAAAGTAAGGCAAATATCTAAAGTAAGGCAAATATCTAAAGTGAGGCGAATATCTAAAAGTGAGGCAAGTATCTAAAGTAAGGCAAATATCTAAAGTAAGGCAAATATCTAAAGTAAGGCAAATATCTAAAGTAAGGCAAATATCTAAAGTAAGGCGAATATCTAAAAGTGAGGCAAGTATCTAAAGTAAGGCAAATATCTAAAGTAAGGCAAATATCTAAAGTAAGGCAAATATCTAAAGTAAGGCAAATATCTAAAGTAAGGCAAATATCTAAAGTAAGGCAAATATCTAAAGTAAGGCAAATATCTAAAGTGAGGCGAATATCTAAAGTAAGGCGAATATCTAAAAGTGAGGCAAATATCTAAAGTAAGGCAAATATCTAAAGTAAGGCAAATATCTAAAGTAAGGCAAATATCTAAAGTAAGGCAAGTATCTAAAGTAAGGCAAATATCTAAAGTAAGGCAAATATCTAAAGTAAGGCAAATATCTAAAGTGAGGCGAATATCTAAAGTAAGGCAAATATCTAAAGTAAGGCAAATATCTAAAGTAAGGCAAATATCTAAAGTAAGGCAAATATCTAAAGTAAGGCAAATATCTAAAGTAAGGCAAATATCTAAAGTAAGGCAAATATCTAAAGTAAGGCAAATATCTAAAGTAAGGCAAATATCTAAAGTAAGGCAAATATCTAAAGTAAGGCAAATATCTAAAGTAAGGCGAATATCTAAAAGTGAGGCAAGTATCTAAAGTAAGGCAAATATCTAAAGTAAGGCAAATATCTAAAGTAAGGCAAATATCTAAAGTAAGGCAAATATCTAAAGTAAGGCAAATATCTAAAGTAAGGCAAATATCTAAAGTAAGGCGAATATCTAAAAGTGAGGCAAGTATCTAAAGTAAGGCAAATATCTAAAGTAAGGCAAATATCTAAAGTAAGGCAAATATCTAAAGTGAGGCGAATATCTAAAAGTGAGGCAAGTATCTAAAGTAAGGCAAATATCTAAAGTAAGGCAAATATCTAAAAGTGAGGCAAATATCTAAAGTAAGGCAAATATCTAAAGTAAGGCAAATATCTAAAGTAAGGCAAATATCTAAAGTAAGGCAAATATCTAAAGTAAGGCAAATATCTAAAGTAAGGCAAATATCTAAAGTAAGGCAAATATCTAAAGTAAGGCAAATATCTAAAGTAAGGCAAATATCTAAAAGTGAGGCAAATATCTAAAGTAAGGCAAATATCTAAAGTAAGGCAAATATCTAAAGTAAGGCAAATATCTAAAGTAAGGCGAATATCTAAAGTAAGGCAAATATCTAAAGTAAGGCAAATATCTAAAGTAAGGCAAATATCTAAAGTAAGGCAAATATCTAAAGTGAGGCGAATATCTAAAAGTGAGGCAAGTATCTAAAGTAAGGCAAATATCTAAAGTAAGGCAAATATCTAAAGTAAGGCAAATATCTAAAGTAAGGCAAATATCTAAAGTAAGGCGAATATCTAAAAGTGAGGCAAGTATCTAAAGTAAGGCAAATATCTAAAGTAAGGCAAATATCTAAAGTAAGGCAAATATCTAAAGTGAGGCAAATATCTAAAGTAAGGCGAATATCTAAAAGTGAGGCAAATATCTAAAGTAAGGCAAATATCTAAAGTAAGGCAAATATCTAAAGTAAGGCAAATATCTAAAGTAAGGCGAATATCTAAAAGTGAGGCAAGTATCTAAAGTAAGGCAAATATCTAAAGTAAGGCAAATATCTAAAGTAAGGCAAATATCTAAAGTAAGGCGAATATCTAAAAGTGAGGCAAGTATCTAAAATAAGGCAAATATCTAAAGTAAGGCAAATATCTAAAGTAAGGCAAATATCTAAAGTAAGGCAAATATCTAAAGTAAGGCAAATATCTAAAGTAAGGCAAATATCTAAAGTAAGGCAAATATCTAAAGTAAGGCGAATATCTAAAAGTGAGGCAAGTATCTAAAGTAAGGCAAATATCTAAAGTAAGGCAAATATCTAAAGTAAGGCAAATATCTAAAGTAAGGCGAATATCTAAAAGTGAGGCAAATATCTAAAGTAAGGCAAATATCTAAAGTAAGGCAAATATCTAAAGTAAGGCAAATATCTAAAGTAAGGCAAATATCTAAAGTAAGGCAAATATCTAAAGTAAGGCGAATATCTAAAAGTGAGGCAAGTATCTAAAGTAAGGCAAATATCTAAAGTAAGGCAAATATCTAAAGTAAGGCAAATATCTAAAGTAAGGCTAATATCTAAAGTAAGGCAAATATCTAAAGTAAGGCAAATATCTAAAGTAAGGCAAATATCTAAAGTAAGGCAAATATCTAAAGTGAGGCGAATATCTAAAAGTGAGGCAAGTATCTAAAGTAAGGCAAATATCTAAAGTAAGGCAAATATCTAAAGTAAGGCAAATATCTAAAGTAAGGCAAATATCTAAAGTAAGGCGAATATCTAAAAGTGAGGCAAGTATCTAAAGTAAGGCAAATATCTAAAGTAAGGCAAATATCTAAAGTAAGGCAAATATCTAAAGTAAGGCAAATATCTAAAGTAAGGCAAATATCTAAAGTAAGGCAAATATCTAAAGTAAGGCAAATATCTAAAGTGAGGCGAATATCTAAAGTAAGGCGAATATCTAAAAGTGAGGCAAATATCTAAAGTAAGGCAAATATCTAAAGTAAGGCAAATATCTAAAGTAAGGCAAATATCTAAAGTAAGGCAAGTGTGTGATGTGGATGCTCCTGTAACCTAAAATAATAGTGTGTTAAATCGAGAGACTTTTTCTCTGACCGCAAAGAATCACTCCAGCTGATCTTTATCTCTCTCTCTTTCTCTATTTATCTTTCTTTCTCTCTATTTTTTTCTCTCTTTCTTTCTCTCTCTTTTTTTCTCTCTCTCTTCTCTCTTTTTTCTCTCTCTCTCTTTCTCTCTCTCTATCTTCTCTCTCTTTCCCTCTCTCTTCTCTCTCTTTCTCTCTTTCTTTCTCTCTATTTTTTCTCTCTCTTTCTTTTTCTCTCTTTTTTTTCTCTCTCTCTTCCCTCTTTTTTCTCTCTCTCTCTTTATCTCTCTCTCTATCTTCTCTCTCTTTTCCTCTCTTTCTCTCTCTCTCTCTCTCTCTCTCTCTCTCTCTCTCTCTCTCTCTCTCTCTCTCTCTCTCTCTCTCTCTCTCTCTCTATCTTTATACTCTGTTAGATATTTTTTCTCTGAATTTCTTTAAAAAATAATCATCCAAGATACATTTATCTGCGTCTCTCAATATTACATGCTATTTTCTTTTACGCTCTCTAGCGTTTTTCTCTTACAGTGCAGTCTTTCTCAGAAAGACATACTTTTTATACACTCTCTCCGATGTGTATTTTTGAATCTTTTATTTGAGAATTTTTATCACGTGTTTCCAATAATCACTGTTTTCATACACGCATAATCTATGGATACGATCTTGGAAGGAAGCCATCTCCTACTCTCGCAACTTGCACTCTTTGCGGTAAAGAATACGTCACATATTCTTCCGCCTTTGTAGAATAAAGAACACAAAGATTAGCAACAACATTTTATCATCTCAAAGACAAAACGAAACAAACATAAAATGAACTGAATAGCTTAGTATTTTATTACTTTGAGGAAAAAACAAATCGAGTAAAAACAAATCTAGTTTCAACAGTTAACCATGTCAAAGACGAAACGAATCTAGAACCAAATGAATCTGAATTATAACACATTCTAGAGATATTCAACTTGCAATACTTCGACCGGATAGACTGCTCCATTTCTCCCTCGGAAACAGGGGCCATCCTGTCTAGTTATTCTCACGTCGTATTGTGCCAGAAAATAATCCTGCAATACAAACATTTTAAAAATTGGTTAAAAAAGAACTTGAAACACAAAAGAGAAATTTTAAAAAACTAACAACGAGCGGGACTCGAACTGGTCTCAGACCCAGACTCTTCTTCCTTCCCTCCACCTTCAGCCTTACGGTGATGGGATGATAAACGCGAGTCCTTATGTCCAGTTGCAGATGATCCAAAAAAGTATTTTTCTCCATATGTGTTGTTTTTATCCTCAGATTAACGAGGGAATCATTAATTTCATCCATCTGGCTCAATGTGAGTTTGTCATAAATATCTACATTCATTTTGATTCTCAGATAGGTAGCGAGAGCAATGTGAGGCATCTGAAACTTTTTTTAGTCACACAAGTAGGAGGAAAAAGAACACAACCTCTATTCAAAATTGAAAACAAAAGAAATGAAAATTATTACAGAGTGCTACCTGTACTCCCATCTAGAGATCACCCCGAATGATTAGTAATCACTAAAAACTTAAAATTTCATTTTTATAGGGTAAAAAACTTACCAGAAGCTACGAGTAATTGTCGATGAGTCCTTTCCATTTGAAAATGTCCTTCTATCCCTCAAGTTCTTGACAATGATGTTGTGGTAAATTGCAGACTGCATCCGTGAATTAGTGAGAATGCAGGATTTACACAATTTGAAAGTGACAGTACAATCAATATGGGATATGACGGTAGGTTTGGAGCAAGTGTTACAAACAGCCATAGTAATGAATCTTTGCGGTCTGAATACTGAGAAATCCCTTCCAAGTTGTTGAGGCTCTTCATGAAGGTTGACGTGCTCATGTGACGGAAACTCAACAGTTAACGGTTAATGTAGTGAACATATAATATAAATTTTAATAAACCTCAGTATTTTCCTCCAGTCGTTTTCTTTTGCGTTTGAAATGAACTTCCTCGTGAGTAGAAGTATCGCTTGACACGGACATCTTAAACTTCAGATAACTAATTAACAGGTAGAAACTGCACAAATACATTATCAGATTCATCCGCGAGTAAGTGAAATGAACCAATATTACGAATGTATCTAACACCTGTATCTCCTTCAATACGTTTTCTCGCTCGACGTAGAGTTATGCCGGTCTCCATAACAGTTACCACATCTTCGCAATTACTTGAGAGTTCCTTTTCTTTTTTGATGGAAGACTCAGAGTTAGTTGATGAGTCAGAAATTTTCACAGGGGCCTTCTCAGAAAGGAGGGAAAGTTTGTCACTAGACATGGTGAAGTAAACGATGCACTATGATTTCTCTTCATCTATTTATACATGACTTGAGGTGATTTAAATACCATTTATATACTAAAGAGTCATTTTTGCTCAAATTGTGACGATGGAATGATTTGAGCAAAAAGCTTAAGCTTTTACCTTTACATCTGTTATAGAGAAAATATAAACAAAAGTGTCCACATACATTGCTGAAAAGACTTTGAACACGAAAAGGAAACTTTTCTACTCTAGGAAAGTTAGACAACCACGTTTCAAGGGTATTCAAACAATCATCTCCGTTTGAATCATAGTATTCAGCAATATTAAACTTATTCACAAATACAGCAATCCAGTGTTCTCCTGGCAAACTAGACTTGCTGGTGTTGAAAATAAGGCAGAAAGGTCGACTCTCGGGAATATCAACAATTGCATCGGAGGGGAAACTTCCTAGATAATAGAACCTTGTAACAGGACAATTCCTCAGAATATTATTTAGCTCTATATTAGACAAAGCAACCGCGTTAAACAACATCAGTCATCCCTTTTACATGGAAATACAATTGTTATGAATATATCTACACCTGTTGGTCATTGAAAACATTACGATAATGATCGATTTGATACATTCCGTCATACTCGGCATATACTATGAGTTGTAGTCCGGATGGAGGAGTTTGTTCAGCAAATCTCAAAGCTATTTGAGTAGTTCCACTTTGCACCAGTTCAAAATCATTATTAGCATCAGTTGGTACGAGATTAAAAGCAAAGAGAGTGAAACCGTTCCTATAGTGCTTATAAGATATTGCAATGTCACGATTTTCACTTATAGCTCCAATGTTTTCATAAAACATTGCGAAAGCTTCTGCATAACATTTTTGCTTAAAGTTGATTTTGAGAGGCTGAGCGGGGAAAGTAACTCCTCTGGCGTCTATAGAAATCTCCGAAATATTAAAGTGCTTAAAATTGAATGGATTCTTGGACGAATGACCATCAAAAGCATCCTGCTCTACACATCCTACAACAATACGTCGCGGAACAATATCGGTGAAAAGCGTTGAATATGGAAAATCAGAACGTCCGCCGGGTATCGAAATTACACGTAGACGTGTTCTGTGATAAGGATATCTTGCAGGGTATGAAAGTAATGTTTTTTCTAAGGCGAGACCAGCTGAACTTATCACATCTACCGCACGCATCATGAGCTTCATGGAAACGACTTCAATGGATATTCCAGATTGTTTACTTGTTGTGAAATTTTCTGTTATAAAATCATCAGAATTACGATAGAAACGAAATTGTAGATTGAGGTGAGGAACGAGAAAACGGTCAGTGGAAAAGTGGTCAATGTGAAGAGGCGCAACTAGATCCACAACATCATTAGATAAAAGCTCAACTCTGGAGTTGTATCCGCTATTCTCGGTACTTTCCAAACCTTCCTCGTCATCTTGATAATAACCACCGGCTTGAAGGAAACCTCGCTTTTGATCTGTACTATGGTTCAAAAGACACTCCAAGTAAGCTTTGTAAGCATAATTGCTGCAATCAAATACTTGCTGATTGTTTATCTCAAGAGTTACCTGGTTGAAGAAAGTAGCACCAATGTAATTAATCAAACCGTACTTCTCCTTAATCAATACGTTATCAGCACCTGTAGGTCGTTTGACTCGGAGACGGAGAGCAATGTAGGATTTACCAACTTGAAGGAAATGTCGTGAATCAACCAAATTGAACAAATATGGTCCAGAGTTGTTGATTGGAGTACTTGTAGGTATAGATAGCCATCTTGCGGATTCTAGGGCAACTTGCGTTGAAGGTATCTCAAACACACTCAATTCACTTCGAGTAGATGGAACAGATTTGGGGTCGATTAGTTTCCCCATTTTTTTCACTTGGAGAAAATATCCTTGAGAGAGTTCAGAGACTTTTGAACCGTTCTGTGTCGCTGACGTTTCACTACTGACCTCTTTCGAGCCTTGACTCTACTTTTCTTTTTGACTATCCGAACTTTCCGCTTTCTTTTACCTTTGCCTTGCTGTAGTCTAGCGTTTGCTCGGTTTACTAAATTTTTATAGGCTTGACGACCGTGCATCTTTAGGGAATCTTTGACATTTTTACCGTCAATGATGTCATCAACGAATTTTTCACTTGCATTCACAGCTTCACTAGCAATAGACCTCCCTGCTGATTTGGCTATTGGCAGAATGAAACTGAATAGCTTTGAAAGAACACCACCCAAACCAGAAGCACCACGCTGATAAGGATAACCACGAAATCCTGAACCACTCTGACGTGCTTGCTCAATAAACACATCGTACCAGTCAATACAAGAGTCGGGATTAAAAGGTACATGCATACCTACTCTGCCGAACGTTTAGGTTTGAAATGAAGTACCATGCAGATCTTTCCCGAATGAAAATTTATATGTTCATCAAGGTCGTTCTTGATATCAACAGTAATGTATTCAAAGTCTCTGTAGCGAACGGCGACATATTGAGGTCTTGTGAATGAAACGTTTATATTTTCACCCAATTCTCCGTTTGTGGCTATTACTTTCAAAAGTGGACACAAAACATTAGAAACCATTTGATTCTCGACAATATTGACATAAATGAACATCATTTCTTTAGCGACATGAACAGGATGAGAAGAAATGTAGGTTGACTGATGTTCTATTGTTTCTTTAATACCCAAAAGATAGGCGAAACGTTTAGAAAAAATTACTCTTCCAATCTGTTCAGGTAGAGTTATTTCGCATTTTCTCGTATATGGGTTGTAATATAGCATGTTCATGTTTTTCGTATTATACTTGAAACTGAAGAATTCATTCAAAGAGTAGTTTATCTGTCCAATCAAGTCGGATCCTGACTTGTAAGAGCATGGAGTCACAGCCACAGTTCCAACACTACCGTTGAAATCTTTCAGAAATATCGTGTTATCATTGAAATTATCATCTTCCCTTCTATCAGTCAAAAGGTCGAAAGTATTTGGGTAAATTATCTCTGTTAGCGCAACTTCGTAATCCTCATGCAAAGTAATTGAAGAAGGTAATTTGACGCGAAATTTAGAAATCACATCCTCTTTACGAGTGTTACTTAAAAGAGTTAAGTAAAAGTCCTTCATAATTTGTTAAGAGTGATGGATGGAGATGGTAGTAGATACCCTATACAGGAAGAAAGAATGGCAATCCACAATTTGTTATCAGGACAATTCGAGAATGTTAGGTTATATATAGAAACCGAAACTACAGCATAGATTAACATGACTTGAGCGACGTAGACAACTAAAGCTCTTGAGCAAGAAGTGGTACCCAAATGCCAAGAGTTACCGGATTCTTCTTGCATCGTCGGAAGGTATCCAAGAATTGAAACTGGATGGATAACCTAACCACTTTACCAGTAACTCAGTTTTTTTTATTTTTCTGCCGTTTACGTAAAATTTTCTCAATTTTAAACTCTTGTTTAGGAACGTACTTGACGAGTTCAGGCTCATAAACAATACTGTCAATCTCCTCACCGTTCAAGTCTTCAATGATATAAACAGGAGGATCCTTGTATAATAATTTTTTTATTCTGAAAACTTCTAATGTGAAGGTGTTTTTATAACCTTTTTTGAACAATGTATTAAACTTGGAAAGTCTGACCGTGTCTCCGACACGAAACACATGTTGAGGAGTTTTATACCTTTCTTCTCCGTATAGTTTTCGCCACACTTTCTCCATGTTTCCATGATTAACATCAGCGGGTGGTATGCCTCCGATAGATTTGATCGGTGAGACATTCAAACCATGTACTACATCTTGTAGTACATCTATCCAACAATATGTATTATTCTCAGAGAACACACGATACAGACGGGTTTTAACCCGTTTCACAGCGTTCTCAGCAAGCGCACACTTCACATTATGGTTCTTTGGTTTCTTGTGTATTATCTCTTTTTCACTCAAAAGTTTTTGAAAATATGTATTTAAAAACTCTTTTCCCTCGTCAGTGTATAGTCTGAACGGAATTCTTACGCTAGAGTAAAGTATACCATTATAAGCAGTCGCAGTTTCTTTTCCAGTTTTGTTTTTGAGAGGTGCACACATCACAAATCGAGAGAGGACGTCAACAACAACGAGAATGTATGAATATCCCTTGTTATACCTCTTCAGGTCAATAAGAACAGCAAGATCAGCTTGATGATCGCTGTCAAGTCCTGTCGACTGAATTTGGCCTGTTTTGAACTTTGTTCTAGACGGATAATGGGCCGTGTATGTATCACTTTGATGCAGAAATCTCTTCACTTGTTTACGAGTCACCTTAATTCCGGCATTATTGGCTGCTTTTAGCAAAGCATTCACTCCTCTAAAACCTCCGGGGTTTTGGGGGTCTGAATATATCTGCTCCAATTTATAGTCTACTGACTTGAGAACCATTTGCTCACAGCAAAATCTGACCGGTTCTTGTTCGCAATCTGCTCAACAGGGAATCCTGTGGATACAAGTGCTCGAACAAACTCTTCGCTACCCATAGGAGGTGTCGAACGACTCCGCCATCTATTAGAGAGATCCGAAATTATCGGCAAAACGTCAAATTCTTCATTTTCCAAGTCAATTTTCCCTTTGTCGTTTATTATAAAAATTTCGGGAAATTTTCTTAAATGTTCAACTATCAAATCAGCTTTTGACTTTACTGTAGCATTTGTGAATTTCAATTCATCCAAATAAATTTTCTCTTTTTTCTCTTCTTTTATTGTCTCAGGTTTAGTCGATAAGTTTTCAGAATTCAGGGTTAAAGCAAGAGTTTTTATAGAGGAGGGTGTTGTTTCTACACTATCAGCATTAGTTGGAACGTGAGTCGACATCTCTCCCTGCCAGTTTTGTTCTGCATCTTGATAATTTATATTTTTATGAATAGTTGACGTGAGTTGCTGGAGAAGGGCTTGATACAATCTCAGACGTTTATCATCACTCTCTGTCGAAGAGAGCAAACTGCGTAATTCTCTCTCTATTCTTTCAATTTGGGTTTCCGGTTTGATGGAAGAGAGCGCCGCTAACCTTTCTTCAGGCACTAACACCATTTTATTGAAGGAGGGCATTGGAGAGTAAAGTACTCGCCAGGCTCACAAGTATCGGTATGATAGGTCCAATGAATCCTCCCCCCATCTGGATGAGGGTCTTCTTTGCTTTTTGAATGTTTCTTATAGGAGCAAGTTTACGCATTACTGGCGCAAACTTTTTCATAGTTTTACATGTTTTCTTAGGAATCGGAACATTTCCATAGAGAATGTTACAAATAGCTTCAATAAGACAGATCACTTCATTATCTGTCAATCTTTGTAATCCTTGTTT
>CAXKTG010000110.1:0-19058 GCA_964056735.1 Allodiplogaster pararmata
ACAAATGAGGCTGATGAGTCAAATGAGACAAATGAGGCTGATGAGTCAAATGAGACAAATGAGGCTGATGAGTCAAATGAGACAAATGAGGCTGATGAGTCAAATGAGGCTGATAAGCGCACTGCAACTCAGCCAGAAAAATAGCGAAAAGTCGGTCATCAAAAATGGTGCAAAAAAGATCGCCTCTGCACTTGACTTACCTCGATCAACAAAAAAAAAACTTCTGACCAAGTCTTTGACGGTCTCATCATCTTCAAGTTCATCTTGTTGGGTAGTACTCAAGCATGGCGATATACAAGTATTGGATGCGTTCTATTCTAAATAGATAAATAGAGATTATATAAAATAGATAGGCTAGACTCTCTCTGAAACTCTAAAAACACGCGGTCGATGAACAACAAATACTGACGATTACTTCCTACCCTCACCTGTCCCAGACAAACAAATTTGCCAGCCTTCGAATTATGTAAAGTGATCTCTGCCCTTGTCTTTTTTGATGAATTCGGGTATTTTTAACAAGCTGCAGAATTGGATGTGGGTTTCCACATCCGTTCGATTTGTCCTTTTATATTTGTTCTTCTCTTTTTCGCACTTCTTCAAAATAACTTACAAGTAGTAATCGTTTCTTTTTCAACGAAAGGAAACATATAATACTTTAGTAGCAGTTCCCACTATTATTTGTATTCGATAGCGTAAGTCTTAGGGAAAATCTAGCGAACCATTATGTAACGAATACCGAATCATGACTTAGCAAAGTCATGATTAACAAGCGATAAATAAGCGGTTGACTATATATCCATGACTGCTGTCACGGCCGGGATGCTCGGACTGTGGGTGACCGAGGAAGAACGCAGCAAGGTCTGGTTCGGCCCCTGCCGCCTTGACAGAGAGACAGCGAAATCATCAGAAGCCTCGGACACCTCTTTC
This sequence comes from Allodiplogaster pararmata, assembly GCA_964056735.1. Lineage (NCBI taxonomy): Eukaryota > Metazoa > Nematoda > Chromadorea > Rhabditida > Diplogasteridae > Allodiplogaster > Allodiplogaster pararmata. Next base: position 928 of record CAXKTG010000110.1, read on the forward strand.
GGCTCTTCAAGGAAGAGAACTCTTCTTCTTGAGAATTTTGATGTTTCTCTCCCAATTTTTTCAGATCAACCCTCGCCTCTGCTCTTGCTTTGGCCTCGATTGCTAGCAAATTTCTTCTGATCAGACGTCGCTGAAGATATGAATTCTTCCCCACAAAGCGGGAATTCCTCCAGAATGCATTGTTCCATCTCATCACTCGACGCATAAATTCGATTCCAATTCCAATTCCTCTGCTTTCGCGACGATGCACAACGTTGAGGCTTCTACGACTTCATCGGGCATGTAGAAATACGGCATAAAAATAATCTCTCGCTTCTCTGCCGTCTTCGCTTCTTGATCCGAGTAGGTTGAAAAGGCTCGTTTTGCTTCTTTGAACTTTTTGGCTCTAGAGCCCTCGGCGAATTGCCTGCAGCCATAATATAGATCTTGTCGAAAGGGAGCAGCGGAATCTAGACTGTGGCCCTCCCGTCCTTGTCGCAACACTCGGAAGCGACAACAGAGAATTGCTCGATCGTGAATTTAATTCATTCACCCTTTTCGGTGTTCTTACAGCCTCAACACTCACATATGTCAGTGCAAGCCACTTTGGCCTCATAACACTCACATTATTTATTCAGACAGTTGCTCTTCTGGCAATGACAGCTCTTCTGATGTTACCTCTCGTTCTCTGTTCTCCTGCACGTCGACACACCTATCTTAAACTTGAAGGCGTTTGGGTTGCGCTCTAAACTGCTTCAAATCGCGCGTGAACTCTCACACTTAAGAAGATGATTGTTATGGGAGTCCTTGCAGTTGCAGTGTTGGCAGAACTCCCATTGACGAAGCAGTGACGGTAGAGTTTCAGACCCTGTGACTGGGTGCAATTACACGGCTTCGTCATACCGATCGCTGGCCTTCTGAATACTCTCCTCTTCTTGGCAACAAGAGGTACCGATGAGAAGGAGCTTCTCTCGTAGTTCTGTCCACAGGTTGAGGAACTGCTGGGCCTCGAGTGAGCTGGAGAATATGAAGATCGTCCAAACTCCGAACTCGTCGAAACGGTTTTGTCGTTATCCGCATATGCAATCAGCTCTTCATTAATAAACTTTTTGGGTAGGGTGACACTTTTTGATATACTCGGTAAACCCCTCTGATGGCGTAGACATGAGCTGAAGTAGATGATTTTTTTCACCACTTCACGCTTCACATGAATCACCACTTCACGCTTCACATGACTTTGCTGCTGTTGTTTAGACACTGCTCTGGTCACTTGAGTATGGCCCGGCGCTTGCTTTACATGTTGAACTTGATGTAGATTAGCTAGAACCAGTGCAACGCCAGGCAATTTGATCAAATCTCTAATGTGGTCTTGATCTTCTACGTCAATTTCATCCTCCATAAAGATTTCCACGTTCTCTTCGAGACACAGATCTTCGTCGTAGACCTCTCTCTTATCCCGCAATTCTACCTTGAGCTCCTATTCTCTGTCATTTATGCGGCTTTCTTGATAATATAGGATGCTCAAACTTGTGTAATTAAACCGTCACAGTGGAACTGCTACCGAGAACACGCGTCTGAGTGCGACTCTTCGGTTTTTTTGTTACGAGTTAAGCGTTTCTCTGTCCTGTCCTACTGCAGTTCAATGGAGATTGGATGAAGGAACTGGCAAATATCACAGGCTTTTCAAACGTCTGTTTGAAAAACAGTTGGTGACCCAAAACAATGAGCTTTTACGATGATAGCTTTTTTAAAGTCTGGAAGCGCTGGCAATGGCTCAAGAAGAAAAATACGGCTTAGTCGAGAACAGTTTTTTGCATATCCGAGTGAACACGTTTTCAAAAAAGCTGTCATCAATATCATTGATACACTTTAGTCTTTCCGTTTCGAATCAGCAGACAAATGGATGTAATTATTAGACACTATGACGCGCTCTGTAATGAATTGTTACAAGAATTGTCTTAGATTTCTTTTCTTTTTTTTTTCTTTGCTTCTTAAAGACACCATTGTTATATGTGGTTTTTGAATGTTTGTTTTTGCACTGACAAGTGTAGATAAAATATGTATATCCCTTACTCATAGTTTAACAAAATTATTTTAAACTGCTCTCGAAAGGATGCTCGCAGGATGATTCAGAGAAGATCAATTTTTGATGACGGGGGTTGAATATGAATCTCAGAACCAAAGATACTTCACAGACTCAATGCGCCTAAGAAAGGCAACTCGACCAAGTCTCGCCTAAGAAAGGCAACTCGACCAAGTCTCTTGAAAAACTGGTATGCACAGCATCCGAGGATGTCATCAAAACATCAAGAATTCTTCAAACATCAGAAAAGAGCACACTAAAATAAATAGAAGAGATAGAAGAGGTGCCGCAAACAACGCGACGGCGCATCGCGTAGGTTTAGGCCCTGTGGGGCCGCGTCGAGGTGGCACGTGAGCGGAGGAGTAGCGCGCACATTTGATTAGCGTCACTCGCTTAGTCCTAACTTCATCTCTCAGAAACCTTTAAAAAACCAAACTTTGAATCATAGACTTTCGAAATTCGTATGATATGTTCGCTTCTGCAAACTTGTTTTCCGAGAAATCGTTTTAAACTTTTCTTTTATGGTTCAAGTCAGAATGCAATTTTTCCAAAAACTCGTTAACATCATTAAGTATGAAGATCGAGGAAATTTGTCTCTGTAACGGTTCTTCCATTATGCGTAATTTCTTTTAGATCAGCTTTCGCAGCGGTTGTATAACAAGTTTTGCGAGTCGGCGAGGCTACGTATTGAGATTTGATTACGGTTTAAAAAAAATCCGCGAGTTTTTGAAGCCAGGAAACTGATGCGGCTAGTCCATAGCAAGGGGCTAGTCCATAGCAAGGGGCTAGTCCATAGCAATGGGGCTATTCCATAGCAAGGGGCTAAAACCCAATTCATTTCTCCATGATTTCGGTGCAGGCGCGGGATAGAACTCAGTGAATGGTGCATAAGTTGGTATACGGTGCAAGATACAACCTTGTGACTTCCCTATGAGCTAATCAGCGTGAGACACAAACTAGTTGATTTTTTCTAAGCTGATCCATGGCGTGGGATAGGACCTAGTAAATGCATATAACCTAGTCCACGGTGCGGTATACAATGGGGTCAGCTCTCATAGCGAGAGTCGGCTAGCGAAAGCGAGGAAAAAGGCGACTCTTGACATCGAACACTACAAATGTGTCAACACACAAAATTGACATCGAACACTACAAATGTGTCAAGACGAAAGACGGGCGAAGGCTGCAGAATACTACAGAGATATTCCGACGCTGGCAACAGCACTTCGAAGAGATTTCAAATGTAGAATTCCCACACCCGGATGTTCCAGAAGGCCCCAGTCTCCCGCATCACTTTTGCCGAAGTCTCGAAAGCCGTTCGCGCTATGAAGAGTTCCAAAGCCACAGGTCCAGACGAGCTACCAGCCGACTTATGGAAGCTCAAGGAACTACGAGACTCCGCGATCCCCTGGCTTACAGACTTCTTCAACGCGATAGTGGAAACTAGTCGAGCACCCTTAGATTGGTTGACAAGTGTCACGGTCCCAATTTTAAAGAACAAAGGGGATCCAGCGAACTGTTCGAGTTATCGACCGATACGCCTTCTTTGCCATACATACAATGAAAATTTTCGAACGTGTCCTCGAACAGCGCTTGCGAGAAATCGTCAAGCTCCACCGCAACCAATGTGGATTCCTCAAAGGAACAGGCACTTCAGACGCTGTTTTCACTGCTCTCCAGCTGATGGAGAAACACAGGGAGAAGCAGCAACCACTCCATCTCGCTTTTCTGGATCTAGAGAAAGCATTTGACCGTGTACCACACGAGCTCATCATGTACGCCCTTCGGGATCACGAAGTGCCTGAACTTCTAATGGATTGGGTCCGGCTACTCTACGTAGACGCCACGAGCAACGTTAGGTGTCCCGTCGGAATCTCGGATAGTTTTCCAGTGAGTGTGGGCGTACATCAAGGATCAGCGCTATCGCCATTCCTCTTCATTCTTGTCATGGACACTATTACTCTCGACCTACAGGGTGACCTTGCATGGACCATCCTGTACGCGGATGACGTGTTCCTGGCAGCTAAAACGAGAGAGGAGCTTCAGCAAAAAGTGCAGGCTTGGAGCAGCCGACTCAGTCAGTTTTGACTACGCCTGAATACCTCAAAGACGGAGTACTTGGAAACAATACCATCCGAATACACCATCAAGGTAAACAGCGAAGAATTGACGAAGTCCACCTGCTTCCGCTACTTTGGATCGAACATCCAGACCAGCGGAGGCATCGACTCTGACGTGTTGTCACGTGTCAACGGAGCATGGATGAAATGGAGAGATCTCACAGGCGTACTATGCGACCGAAAGATGCCTCTGCGCCTCAAGTCAAAGATATATCGGAGAGTAGTGCGCCCCGTAGCTTTGTATGGAACCGAGTGCTGGCCAATATCTTTGCTTTTACCAGTCGAAAGTTCACCTTTACATAAAGCAGTGACTATACTTACTCTAGCGCGTGGCTCAACTTCGAAAGGCTATAAAAAAAATTCGCTATTATAAAAATTAAAAATTTATCTACCATTATGTCAACTTGAGTTTTGTCACTAATAAAATAAAATAATATCTTTGCTTTTACCAGTCGAAAGTTCACCTTTACATAAAGCAGTGACTATACTTACTCTAGCGCGTGGCTCAACTTCGAAAGGCTATAAAAAATTTCGCTATTATAAAAATTAAACATTTCTCTACCATTATGTCAACTTGAGTTTTGTCATTAATAAAATGAAATAATATCTTTGCTTTTACCAGTCGAAAGTTCACCTTCACATAAAGCAGTGACTATACTTACTCTAGCGCGTGGCTCAACTTCGAAAGGCTATAAAAAAAATTCGCTATTATAAAAATTAAACATTTCTCTACCATTATGTCAACTTGAGTTTTGTTATTAATAAAATAAAATAATATCTTTGCTTCTAGCAAGCGAAAGTTCTTTTTTTATTTCAAAAAGAAGGAAAATATTATTTGGTAACCTGAGCTGTGAGATTCCATAATAACTTCTGAATCTCTACTAATAACACCGATGAAGAGGCTCGAACTGAAATGAGAATATTTCGCCAGTTTTAAAACGAATTGAGGCATAATACAATGACTGAATCGCTCAGAATAAGATATAGAAAGAAAAAAATCCTTATTCGAAGTTCCAAGTTATTCGATTTATCAAACAGTTTGGAATTACGGAATATTAGTGTGGCAGAAAAAAAAGCGTACCAAAATATTTTTCGGTAAGGAATATATGATATATTCCTTACCGGGAGGAAGCGTGGTATCCCTACAGTACCTAGAACACATTGCTAATTCGTGTGATAGGGTATGCTATATAAAGGAATGAATGCAATGGACTCTTATGGCAAGATGTTTTTAAAATAATTTCGTCGCGAACAGGACTGAAACTTTCTTTTCGATTTTTTTTCTCTGTAGTTCTGAATGATTATTTTATTTGTTTCCTAGGAAAAATTCATGTGAAGTGACGAGGGAATACTTTTATCTTTCATTTGAACGTATAACTCGCATTGAGCCAACAATTTTATACTATACTGATTGACCAATGGCTGTTACATATTATTCACCCATTACTTTTCGCACAATCAAAGTAAAACTTCAATACTAATTGCGAATATGCATGCAACGTCTCTTTTTGGCGGTGTGATCATATTCAAACAATCGATTGAAAATCGGAGTGCACTTATTCCTAATCCCACTCTTCAAGGAAAAACACGGGAAATAGTCTTTCTTTATTTATAAAATGTTTTCGTACATACTGCTATAATGTGTTCCGCTGAAAAAAAAAACAATATAGTCAAGCCGGAATTTCTACAGAGTTTTCATCATCAGAACGGTTTTTTTTAATGCAGACACATTTTCTATTTTAAAAAACTCTCTATAAAAAATTTATGAACATTTTCATAACAAAATAAAACAAAGTAGTTATTTCACCATCTCTTTTCAGCTTTTCTACGCAGTTTTCGCGTTTTTACGACAATCCGAATAGACTATCACATTGTCTGTCTGAGCTGGTAGGAAACAAAACTTTGGCATTGTATTAGGATGACTTGAAACTAATCAGTTCTCTTAGTGACTTTTATACCTACCCCTTTCCCTACTAATATACAAAATCTAGCTTACCGGGCGAGATCGAACATGGTTATCTTTTTTTGTCGGAGAGCAGGTCCGCGCTATGATCTATTTTGTTTCTGTTCGGGAGCAAGACCACTCTACCAAATACAACACGGTGGACTCATTTCTATGCCATGCAAGAGTGCTACTACATTTTCCGTTTCTGATCCCTTCATCGTCGAGAGTGAACCCATCTTTCTGCTAGAAAAGGTCCTGTTACGCGCAAATAACATTTCTACCAATGTAACGTCGATGACAGAGCTTTCACCGCTCAAAACTTTGAGCCTCACCGCTCAAAACTTTGAGCCTCATCGCTCAAAACCTTGAGCCTCACCGCTCAAAACTTTGAGCCTCGCCGCTCAAAACTTTGAGCCATATGTAGCTTTCAATAAGCTGTATGTCAAGGTAGGAGTTCGGTCAAAACTAATCTTCCTCAAATATGTTTAAAGAACCAGGAAAGTTTGGTTAAGAGAGTCACACATCCGATACGATATTTGAAGTTCGTTAGCTAAGTAAGAAATCAGACGTAATTGGAGACCTCACCCCGCCAACGGAAGGAAGTACTCCGACATCCACAGTCTGACTCACATCAAAATCACATAACAAAATGTATTGAATCGACATATGCGATAGGTTCAAAAAAGTCAGGAATGGTTCGATGATTGCAATCGCGTCCAAGCAGTGGAGTATACTCACGCAGGAGCAGTAGAGTTCCAGTAAAATTTTAAGAAAACTTTTCTTCACCAAGATTTTACTCGTTTCCAGGTGAGTGGCTTCTTTGAAAGGTTTTCGTGTAGATTTTGCTTTCAAGATAGAAAAGAGACTTTAAACACTATTCTTACCACAAAAAAAGTTGAAGAAAGAAGGTTATTCTTCCTACAAAAATCATTTATATCGTTCTTGAAAAGATAAGCTGTGTTTCTTTGAGAATAAGAGTATTACTATTAAGATTAGAGTTTATCAGTAAACATTACTCGGCTGAGCTCTTCATAGGAAGCACAGATATTGCTCGTAGTCTCACTCAAAATTTTTCACAGCCAGGCGTACACGACTTTTTTTTTATAGCAATATTTTCATATGAACTATCTTGTTCTGCTCTTTTCTGTCTTTTAATTAACTGTACTTCAGATATATTGGAGCCTTAAACAATATTCGAAAAAAAGAAAATGGTATGAAAATTGCATTTAGTTATAAGAAGAATCAATTATTGTGAACAATATTATTGGGAACTTTTTACCGATTATCTTGGCTGCCCAGCTACAATTTCAACTTTAAAAAATCATGTAATTATTCGAATTGACCATCTATAAGATGTACTTAACAAACTACGATCCAGTTTCGTAATCTAGATTGAACAAGGAAAACCTGTCTAACTATCAGTGCACGGTTTTTTGTTGCAAAATAGACAACAGGACACATTTGGTCTAAGATCGACTCCCTACTGTTATTCTTAATGGTTATGGACGTAGCAACGCGGGAAATCGTAGCAGAAGTCGAAAAAGGTGTTTCGGAAAATCTCGCAGCCGTACCATCCAGACTGAAAGAACAGCTAATGACTTTTCATCCAGACTGAAAGAACAGCTAATGACTTTTCATCCAGACTGAAAGAACAGCTAATGACTTTTCATCCAGACTGAAAGAACAGCTAATGACTTTTCATCCAGACTGAAAGAACAGCTAATGACTTTTCATCCAGACTGAAAGAACAGCTAATGTCTTTTCATCCAGACTGAAAGAACAGCTAATGACTTTTCATCCAGACTGAAAGAACAGCTAATTACTTTTCATGAACAGGTAACACATGTAGTGAGCGGGTGCGCTTCATAAATTTTAACATTCTTTATTAATTTTTTCTCTCTCTTAAACTCCAGTAAAAAAAAATTTCAATATCTTGTAAAGGAAAATTTTAAGCTCACTAGTGAAGCGTTCAGTATGGGACGTTTAATGGTTAGAACGTTCACTCGTGTAAAAACGTTTTGTTCAGTAGTCCGTTGAATAGAGCAGCTTTACTGAGCTCTACTTTCTGGAAAAAGTTCTCATAAAACAAAGAACGGTGAGTTCGACAAAGAAATGAAAATTTGAAAGAACGACATACATTTTTTGCTCTAACTTTCAAAATTTCATGGACACAATGCTGTGAAATCCAATCGATGTGTATTTCTGCTTGTGTCTGTGAGTATTTGTTAACAAGTCACGTAAAAGAATTCAGCCGCGACATTAATCTCTAAACGATGAGATCATCGGCGCGATGACCTCATACCATTCAAATTAGGCGAAACATTTGAAAGATGATGTCACCTTGACTAACTTTTTTTTGGAAATAAAAGGTCCTGCACGAAATTCCATTCTTAGAACTTACGCGCGTAATTTAATTTCAATCTAGTTAGTAGAGTAAAATTACAAACCAGTCAAGTTTCATTACATTTTTCCTACGGGCATACCCAGTGACAGAGTCAATGTCTGCGCTCTGCCCTTTTCTTATTACACGGACTCGATACTTCATGTTCAACCAAAAACGTTAAATGCTTTTTTTAAGTACGGAAACAAAATAGATTGCGATTAGTTAGTATTTTAAGATTCATTTGGAGAGAAAGACGGCATTTGAAATCTCATCTTCTCGATCTTTAAGATATTATTTCGCGTGCTCTCGCAAGATCATCTCGTACCTCACTGATCCAACATTTTTGGGCCAAGAAGGTGCGAGAGCCATGATCTCATCGTGAAATATTTCAGTTATAATAACACTGACTTGATGATCTCATTCATCGAGCAATGATGTCATCTTTACAGATACATCGCACAATCGCTTAACTTTTTTTGAGAGATTAATGTCGCGGCAGGATTGGCTAACCGCGTTTGGGTCTGCTGAACAGTATTTCGCGTAGGCGGCATTCATACACTCTCCGCCTCGCTGCACGGCTCTTGAAACAAGAACTTACATCTTTTTGGGTTCCATTGGGAAGATGAACTTGATTCATGGTAGATTGGAGCATGTTTCTATTGAAATTGTAGAAGCAAGAGGGTTTTTTCTTCTAGTTGTCAAAGAAAATGTTCACGAGTTTTCCGTTTGTGCTGTGACTCTTCAAACTCACAAGTGTTCTGTAGAAATGAGATCCGCAATACTAGTACAAATTTTCGATGACATTTAAGGGAAAACTATGAAGATATAATAGATATTCATACAGTTTAAGCCTTTTTAGGGTACCGAGTTTAGCCAGTATGTTAGTATGTATACGAGTGTAAGGATAAATATACGTCAATAAAATCACAATATTCATTATAAGATGAAAATAGGATTGCACGAACTTGGGCTTCATAAAAGTGTTCGAAAGTTTTTTTTACCAGTCTGGTAGACATTTGAAAACTATTTTTTTTACCCGCAAACTTTGTGGACATCCGCGTTGACTTCGTCATAGAAAGTGCTGAAGCACTGTTTGTAGTCTGGGCTTACCGGGATGAACTTCAGGCAGGAGTAGGAGTTGAGGGCAACTTGAATGCAGTCTTATCAGTGATATTGATTCAGTACAACTTTGATTGGGCATTGTGAGAAGTATCAACCTCAAGTTAGTAACATTAAGAGTATTTTTTCTTAGCGACTGGAAGTTATTATCAATTGTGGACGGTTCAATTGAAAAGTGAGCGGTGTATTGATCGTGAGAAGCTCCAATTCTGGAGTTAGCTTAGCTATAACTGCGTACTACCCCTAGTCAAGTTCACGCTAATTAATGAATCCTCACTATTTCAATTTAACCAAGACGTGTGTCTAACGCTACCGTAGAATATTCCTCTCCAGGTTTTATATTTAGTTTTCTAACCCCTCTCTGTCAGCCATAACTGAAATAATTAGAGAATGCTATCCTTTAGTGATAAAGCTATAAATTCTAATTGATATTGTTGTGCAAACTCAGCAGAGCTCTATTTTGCTGAAGTAGATATCTACGATAGCTAACGGATCAACTTCTGAAGTAGATATCTACGATAGCTAACGGATCAACTTGCTGAAGTAGATATCTACGATAGCTAACGGATCAACTTGCTGAAGTAGATATCTACGATAGCTAACGGATCAACTTGCTGAAGTAGACATCTACGATAGCTAACGGATCAACTTGCTGAAGTAGATATCTACGATAGCTAACGGATCAACTTCCAACTCTCAACAATCATGATATGGTATCGTTAGTATTGATGAGAACAACCGTCATAAAATCATGTTTGAAAGTAGGGAATGTACAAATTAACCTTCGAATCCAGCGTTGCAGAGAAAGTCAAGGGCAGTGAGAACTTCGACATATGTATAGAGCTGCTGAAGGTCGGCGTTTGGCTTCCCGAGCAGGTTGTAGAGGGAGATGCACTGAGAGTATTGGGTTCCCAGGCACTGCTGGAACTTCGTGCGAGCACTGCAAGAAACCATCCCTTATGCGGTCTTGCATCGGGAAAGAGTTTTAATCTCTTTTTCTGTTGATTTCTCCATCTTTCAGTCTCCCGTACTAGGGTATGTTTCTAACTCACTCTCTATGTGTATCTCTGTGGCATAATGGTAGTGCGTTTGACTATTGTGCGAAAAGTCCCGAGTTCGACTCCCACCCCGGACAGATCCACCTAAACCAAGGGGTTGAGAAATGTTAGTAGTGCTCATGCACGAATCCAACTCTTCCCAGTGCTGCTATTCACACTAGCCATGATCCAGCAGGCAGCCACTGGTTCTACCAGGATAGGGCTGTCCTCTATCTCAGGGAAGCGCGTACCCTGGCGCGAGACGGGAACAAGCGCGAGAAAGATTATTATTTTATTAAAAATATTATTTGTCTCTTCATATATCTTCATTTCTTTAACTTTGTTTTTCTTCTTCCCATCTCTCTGCCTATACTCCTTTTCCTCTCTATAGTCGACTATCTTTCTGTCTATCTCCTGATCTTGTACAAACATATAAGTATGTCCAGATTTGAAGTTTGTGTGAGCACTTGAGCAGTACGAAACCCACTCGCATAGCTGTAGTACTGAGGTGATGTTACGATTAAGGATATCGTTGATGCCATTGGCGAAGGCGCTTCCATTCCTCCAGTTGATACTTGTGTCGAGTCCAAGCGCGTCGTCCAGGCTGTACTGTAAACACTTATCGGGATGAAAATACTGTGAACAATCAACACTGTAAGAGCTTTGTGAGCAATCGTCGTTCTTAAATTACTGTGTAAAACTTTTTAATGAAAAAATTACTGTACTGGTGGAATAATTGTAATAATTACAAGTAGTTAAACTGCTGTTTGAAAAAACTCGTCGTGAGAATACTGTAAACATTGACGAATACTGTAAACATTGGCGAATACTGTAAACATTGACGAATACTGTAAACATTGACGAATACTGTAAACATTGACGAATACTGTAAACATTGACGAATACTGTAAACATTGACGAATACTGTAAACATTGACGAATACTGTAAACATTGACGAATACTGTAAACATTGACGAATACTGTAAACATTGACGAATACTGTGAACATTGACAAATACTGTAAACATTGACGAATACTGTAAACATTGACGAATACTGTAAACATTGACGAATACTGTAAACATTGACGAATACTGTAAACATTGACGAATACTGTAAACATTGACGAATACTGTAAACATTGACGAATACTGTAAACATTGACGAATACTGTAAACATTGACAAATACTGTAAACATTGACGAATACTGTAAACATTGACGAATACTGTAAACATTTACGAATACTGTAAACATTGACGAATACTGTAAACATTGACGAATACTGTAAAAATTGAAGAGTACTGTAAACATTGACGAATACTGTAAACATTGACGAATACTGTAAACATTGACGAATACTGTAAACATTGACGAATACTGTAAACATTGACTCTCCTGAATGTTTTCAGTACACCCTACTGTGAACATTCTACATATATGGTGAAAGTGCTGATATAAATCGAAGTTTCGAGAGCACTGTAAGCTTTCATTATGCATTTGCAGATAACACGACAGGTCAATTTGGGCTGACATGCAAACGCTCTAGGTCACCTTTTATTAGCAGATGTTCTTCGGCAATATTTTAGCAAAAACGTGTAGTCCATTCTGTTTAAAACGATATGAAAAGTTTTTTCTAGCTCCGAAATCTTTCATTCCATCTATGTAATATAAAGTTTTCCCCTCGAACGAACCTGACAATGATTGAAATTAGCATCAATGCAGAATATTGAATCGTCATTTGCAGCTGCACTCTGACCTTCTGGACCATTCTGAATAGCTTGCTGAGCATGCTGAAATATTAAGATTTTTAATTAAGTTCCATTAACGTATTTGAGAATCACTATAGAATCATATTCAAATAACTTGATTCTCAATGATTTTTTTCCTACAGCCATTTATTTTGTTGATGATACATTGTGTGCTCTCCAACCAATTTTTCGCTATGTAGTTAAAAAAAACTCTCAATTTGAAAGATTTTAGGCTATAAATTGTTAGGGAACATTTCGGACGTCTTTAAACAATAGTTTGCCTCCAATTAAATTTTCAAATTATCTGAATGAGCTTGAATTTTAAAACTCTTGAGGCCTATTCTTCGTCGTTAACGCAAAATTTGTCTCTCGCGATGCAGAATCGCCGGACCCAATCGAAACCTGTTTTTTTCCAACTTCAAGTTATCAAATTCTCTTTTTCAAAGGTAATTTTCAAGATCTACGAAATAAAGCAGTATATGTGAATTTGACTTCATGAGAATTGGGCTGGATAATCTTTAACTGACCTGATGCTGAGCAAGCGCCTTGATCAACTCTTCAGGTAATCTGAGGATTTCGGGAAGAAGAGAGGATGACGCTGTTACAGCAAAAAGAACCAGCAGAATTGTAGGCAACATCATAGTAATCTTAGACTGAATTCTTTTTTTCATTCATCAAATTTCTTTGGATCTTTTATGAACTGTCTACTTGCACAAACACAATCGTAGACTGTCTAACCTTAGAGGCAAACGGTACTTTTAAATTTAATGTGTTGGTGAAACTATAATAGCCTTTTTAAGGTTACTCATTCTCATTAAATCATTGAATGAGTTAGAGAATCGGCATCAAGCAAAATCAGTCGAAGGCAGGTATGAACTTCAAAACGTTAATTTTACTATGTATTATATTCAATTATATGATTTTATAAGATATCTACGAGCCTAAAACAACAACAAGCTTATTGACTTCAGAGATCTGTAATGTGAAAACAAGCGTTTTACTCGCAGTAAACGTTGCAAAAAATAGTTTGGGAAAGCAATTTATTATAATCTGATTCAGCCGATAGTAGTTCGTTTGTGAAAATATTCGAAAGAGAGCAGCGAAGTAGATGGCAAACCATTAAGAAGGACATTCTGACAAAGCAGTGAAATCTCCTCTTTCACAACGATAAGAAGTGATAAGACGCCAATTTAACGATCTGCTAAGTCTCCGAAGACAGGAACGATGACATTCGCTTTCAGCATCCACTGTTGAGAGCTCAGAATTGCTCGGAAAGGAAAGAAACTTCGCAGCCCTTCAACTGCAAAACAGCAAGGACTCAATTAGTTCCAACTCTCCAACCGAGACAATAGCAGCCGATAAGAATTGAGTCTCTGAATGAAAGCATTGGAATGTTTACATCAGGAATGGAAGGATTCCGAAATTTTTCATTGTCTTTTTTTATTTGATATAAAAATACATATATAGTAAAGTTTCACAAATTGAAGCTGTTGAAGGATCAAAAAAAGAAATTTTTGACTTTTAAGAATGAGTATTTTACCGCACTTGAATTGAACATTTAATAATGACTACTTATGCGAAAAAATCGATGTGTGCATAACACAAATATTTTTAAAACAATCAAGATTTGAGAACGATAGTGTGAAAACGTAAAATGAGAACTTAATACATTCATATATAAAAGTTCGTAAATAAAAAAAAACAAATCGGAACAGCAAAATGTTTTATTCTTGTTCAAATTGTATAATTTTAACATACAATAATTACAATGTTCAACTGATCAAAAAGTATCATTTTTTTACTCAAAACAAAATTTCAAAATCTTAAATCATATGAACACTGAAACTTTCTGGGTTTTTTTGGGAAAACCTTTTCCACTCGTTGGAATTTTCACATATTGGCTAAGATCACAAAATATATACAGGGTGTGGGAAAAGTCCAGCTGGACGACTTTGTCAGTTTGTATCTTTTTTTTGGTGTAGCGGTCGTGTAATATTTCATCTGTCTCTTATTCATAATGTTGCTAACCAACCCTAAAAAAATCAGAATGATAATTCTTTTAGTTTTCCGGTAATGCTCTCTGATTTGTAGCGAGGCTACATTCTGCGCTTGAGCCAGTCTAGTGACCGCGACCACTTCCTTTAACGTGAGAAGCATCCGAGACAAGATTCGATATAACCCAAGCGGAGTCACAGAAAAGTCGCAAAGGAGCTGAATATCTCAAAAAAATCTGTTCGTAGTATCGTCAAATCTCGTATGGGACTTCGCCCCATCAAGCTGCAGAAGACTCACGCATTGACGGACCAGATGAAGGCGACCCGTCTTCGGAGGTGTCGGGAACTGTCAAAGCGGTTCAAGCCGGTGGACTGTTTGGATATTCTCTTCACCGATGAGAAGTTGGTCAATATTGAGCAGTCCTTCAACAACCAGAACTATATTAGATGTTCGTGTCAACGAGGCCAATAAGAGTGGTCCCTACGTCTCGAGAAAGGGCCATCCCGCTTCTGTCATGGTCTGGGTCGGGATTTGCGAGACTGGCAAGACTCCACTCGTTTTCGTCGAGCAGGGAGTCGAAGTGAATGCCATTAACTACCTGAACGACATTCTCATAAAGGAAGTATTTCCCTGGAGAGGCTCACTTCGCGGGACGCAACTGGACGTTCCAGAAGGACTCCGCGCCCGCCCACAAGGCTAAAGTGGTGCAAGACTGATGCAAGACCAATTTACCCTCCATGATTACCTTTGCCGAATGGTCTCCGTACTCGCCTGATTTGGATCCTCTGGACTTCTCTGTGTGGTCGGTCCTTAAGAGCCAAACCTGTGCTTTTCCCCCCCACAAGAAATTGGAGAGTCACTCAAAAGTGAGGAAAATAAGGAAAGACAAAAAAACACAATTAAATACGCTACAAAATATGAAGTGCCCGGTTCAGTATCCTGGTTACTCCTCATTACTTTAGAGGCTATGGGTCTTCGCTAATTTTTAATGCAAAAAAATAATAAGTTATTACAGTGTTTTGTAGACCAAGTCACAAGAAATAACCGACTTCTTCTTCTCTGAAAGAGTTTGCCCCATTCCAATTCTATTTAAGATTTTTTCCGCTCCCTCACGTCTTCGGATATTTCTCTCCTCTCTCCTTTCTTGCTCATTGTGATCAATAATTATGGAGCCAAGTTGATACATTCTTCAAGTTTTTTAAGGTTTGTCCTATAAACCAAATAAATATGGACACTTCATCATCTTTATCTCGTGATCATTACAGATGTTACAAACAATCACAAAGTATCCAGCAAAAGGCATTGCACTCACATTGCTTTCGTATATAAATAAAAATATAATTGAATGAAATGAAATGAAATTCCAATTAAAGTTGTAAACAAAATCTTATCTTAAATACTGACGTGGAATTATCAACAATATACGGTTAGAGAATGATTCAGAAGAAATGCTAAGAATGCTATCATCCATATTGTTGACTATTGCATACGAACGATTAGAAAACGAATGAGCAGTAATGTTGTCACTAGCTTTAACAAGCGGAAAAAGCTTATTTGAGAGACCACGAGTATTTGATTCTTTGATAGAGAAAAAATCAGTGATCAAAACATCGGATGAGCCGATCAAAATAGAATGTAGTAATCTAAAAGTTGCTATTTGTCTTCTATCCAGTAAAGAATGCAAATCAAACATTTCACAAGCTAGTCTATAACAAGTCCATGGTATATTACAGCGGAAGAAAAGGCGTCTTAAAAACAGATATTGGACATTTTCAAGCATACGCTTTTCGTATAACAAGTTGTCTAGTTTGACGTAGGCTCCTCCCCCCTGCAATGTCTCATGGAAACTGTTAGATTCAAAAGCATTTAGCTTTTTTTACACGTTGATTTGTTTATGAATGCTTTTAGACAAACTTGAATCTGCGATTTTTTCACTTCGGAATGTTCCATTCGTACAGAAAGCGTCAAGAAATTTCGTTGAAGATAACTTTGTCAGTGTATTTTTTGTGGAATGAGGAATCAGAAATGTGACTTATAGCAAATAAATATCTTTACTATGAAGGGCTCAAGGCTTTCCGAGTTTGAGCTCAGGCACTGTCAATGTCATGGACTTAGACGTTTCTGATTGGTATCCATTGCTGGGAGAGTGAATAGGCTCTTCCTTGACATCATTCACGAGCAGCTGAGAAAAGTTGTTTTCAAGAGCGAATTCCTGTTTCTCTAGAATAAAGTTTCCCTCGCTTCTTCTTCTCTCAGGTATAAAGTCATACTTTTTGTTTTCGGGGAAAATCATACTTTTTCTTTTCCTTTCTTTTTTGAGGCAGCAATAAATCGAAAACAACATAGTACGTATTTTTTCCTCAAACTTTTACCACTGTAGGCCCATTGGGAGGAGAAGACACAAAGTGAAGTGGTTCCTTGTGATCGCAGTAGAGAGTGAGTATATTGAGCTCCCCCATAGGCCCCGTCGATTGGGGAGTGTACTTTGGTACTCGCTACAATCAATATCGACTTCAGTTTGAAATTTTTATGAAAATCTAAACTATTAAATCAATTCAACGACCAAATTAAGTTTTTTTGGAACCATTTGAAGATCATTTCCGCTTTGTGAGAACTAATATTATAACAAAAAGTTTATGCCAAACACGTTTCTGATTCCTGAATTATAGACAACATCGGTGAAAATCTATATTGGTACAATACGAATAACCTTCACTGGTTTGAGAAAATTCCTTCTGCAAAAAGTATTTGAAAAGGACAAAAGTTAGAACTCACCTGTGAGCTTCTTTCGAAATACTCATCAGCAAAACTTTTGGCGAAATCCGGGTAACTCCTGAACATTCTTTTTGTTAGCAAAGGAGCCTCAGAAAAACGAAGCATTTTGTAAAACGATGTGTAAAAACGATAAAAATTTGTAAAACGATAAAATAAAAATTTTGTAAAACGAATTTTGTAAAACGATAAAAACTCAACTATTCATCTTTCAAACAAAAAACTTCAATAATTCGTAATTATCTAACTTGAACTAATCTGTGAAAATAAATTTAAAAACAATAATTTTAAATTAGTTTTTTACATTAAAAAAACGCTCAGGCTTAGGCAAAAGTTTACGCTAATGAGGCCGTACGGCTTAGGCTAACGAGACCGCATAAGAAAAGTTCTCATATTCAGCCGAAAGAGCCATATGAAAGCCGAAAAAAAGAGATCTTATCAATTTGAAGCGCCTGATCAATTCTAGCCATAATATATATATATATATATATATATATATATAGACGATGCTGGGAATAATTTTCGCCAAAATGCTCAAAATGTTGTTCCTCGGGCAGATTTTCCTTGAAAAACCAAGCTTATCCATGGCAAGAAACGGAAAAAAAGCGCCATGATAAATGGCAGCAAATAACATGCGTTTTGACGGGCCTGCCAAGAAAAACCGTCAAAAAACAAGCTTTCTACTTTGTACTCGTTTTGTCACCGCTTTTGTCACTGCCAGAATCCGGTTTTTGTTTGTCCTTGTTTTGTCACTGCCAAAATCGGGTTTTTTCGTCCTTGTTTTGTCACTGCCATAATCGGGTTTTTTTGTCCTTGTTTTGTCACTGCCACAATCGGGCTTTTTTTGTAGCCCCTGCAACCCCTTTAGGCTTTAGGCGGAGTCGAACCGAGCAGTTTACTAAACTCGGTTGGGGTACGTCGCTAGAAGTGGTTGATATGTGGTCGTTGCA
>CAXKTG010000111.1:0-51633 GCA_964056735.1 Allodiplogaster pararmata
ACAAAAACAAACGGGATATCTGGCGCGCACTGATGGAGTCCTTCGATCCAAAGAAAGATGTCAACAAGCTCTGGAAGACCATCAAAATCCTCAACAACAAAGGAAGACCACCGCCGAACTGCGCCATATCCTTCAGAAATGAGACGATCACGACCGCCTCCGATATCGCGAACCGCTTCAACAAAGCCTACACTTGTCCAGTCCAGTATATAACTTCGAAAAAAAACAGGAAGACTATGAGGAAAATACACCGCCTGTCCGCAGATGACTTCGAGGACTTCACTACCACAGACGTAGCAGCCGCCATCAGATCCACGAAGAAGTCCACCGCGCTTGGTCCAGATGGCATCGCTCCTATAATTCTCCATCATTTAGGTCCGAAAGGAATCAGCGCCCTGACTTCCCTGGTCAACAGCTCCCTACGCACAGGCAGGATCCCCATGATATGGAAATCGTCGATCATACTACCCCTCCTGAAAGCAGGCAAACCAGCATCCGAAGGCTCCAGCTACCGTCCGATATCTCTACTCTCGCCCGTCGCCAAAGTGATTGAACGGCTATTACTCGGCTCCCTACAGAGGCACATTCCCCCCGGCAGACCACCAACATGGCTTCACGGCAAGACGCTCTACAACCTCGGCCCTCGTAACTCTCTCGAAGAGCATCGCAGACGGTTTTAACCAGAAACGTCCCGCTAGTCGAACGGTCCTCATGGCAATTGATATGTCCAAGGCATTCGAAAGTATCGACATCGTCAAGCTCATCGACCTCATTGAGACAACAACCGCGCCGAACTACATTAAAAAATGGCTCGCCTCTTACCTTAGAGGAAGAACAGGACGCACAAGCTTCCGCGACTCGGTATCAAGTTCCAGACTCTTCAGAAACGGAGTCCCACAAGGCAGCGCCCTCTCGCCCACGCTTTTCAACCTTTACCTCCGCGATCTTCCCACAGACGATGCCCACACGAACGTCATCTCGTATGCTGATGACATCACGATCTGGGCGTCAGATCCCGACATCAACGTCGCCTCCGAAAATCTACGCAGGGCCATCACGAAAATTGAAACCTTCCTCAAAGAACGGTCACTCATCATTTCCCCGACCAAGAGCCAGCTCATGCTTTTCACCCCGTTCAGTCGTGAATTCAAGTCTACTCTGGACATATCAATCTGCGGATCACCCGTCCCCACCGTCAACCAGGCCAAGCTACTCGGCGTCACGTACGACTCGATGTTCACATTCAGCCATCATGCCAAAGACATCGCGAGACGGATGTCGCAGCGCAATAACGTACTGAAAGCCTTAGCCGGAAGCACCTGGGGCAACCAAAAAGAAACCCTCCGCCTCACGTTCAAAGCCATCTCGCAAGCGATCTGCAACTACGCCGCACCCGCCTGGTCCACCTTCCTCTCGGACTCCGCTCACGCCAAAATCCAACGTTCTCAGAACTCCGGACTCCGCGTCGTGACAGGGAATCATCAAATGGCCGACACTGACCATATTCATCGCGAATCAAAGGTCATGCGCACCAAATCCCATCTGAACATGCTCGCCGCGCAGTACCTCGCGAGATCGTTGGACCCAGAACACATCCACCACGGCCTCCTCGACTGCCCGGCGCCCCCTCGCGCAATGAAGAACAACCTCGTGTTGAGCTGCAAGAAGACTGTCGAAGCCGCGAAACAGATGTCAAAGGATCCGAACAATGGGAAATCAGTCGCAAACACCGTACACTCGATGATGGTCTCGAACGAACTCCAATCGTTGAAGGGTGCCGTCATCCTGGGAGGCAGACCTCCGCCCCTTATCCAGGAAGAAGAGAAGGAGTTACCCCGCAAGACTAGATGCACGCTCAGCCAGCTCCGCTCGGGATTCAGCAGATTCATCAACAACTACCTCCACCGCATTGACGAATCCATCCCCGACGTGTGTCCCGATTGCTCTTCCGGACCTCACGACGTTGCGCATCTCTTCAACTGCCCATGCCACCCGACCGCGCTGTCTCCAATCGACCTCTGGACCAAGCCGCTGGATGTCGCAGCGTTTTTGAAGATATAAGAAAAAAAAAAAGAAGAACAAGAAACGAAGTACACAGACGTTCTTCGAAGCCGGCTACATCCGGCAACAACAACAACAACAACAAGACACAGACGGAAAAAGGTCTATGGTGACAGCTTCGAAGCCGTCATCAGAGCAAGTGGAAACGAATGAGCAAGGAATACGGTTCGATACAAGGATAGCTGCGCCACCTCCTTTCATTGAACGATCTCTATCACAACGAAAAATATGATAATCAGAATTGTTGAGTACCAAGGAATCATTAGCTTGGCCCGTAAGCCAGGTCTCACATATAGCTATTACATCAGATGAAAGAGAACTCAGCAGAAAAGATAGATTATACAGCTTATTACGAAGTGATCGAGCATTAAAAAAGATGCAGTTGATACTTAAACTCTGTGAAACATGTGGGGGACTAGGAGGGTCAGGACTAGAAAGAACACCGCCACTCACCTAACGTCTCATCGTTACATTCCGAGAAGATCGGCGATTATTTGGCGAAGAAGAGACAGTCGCAGGTGAAGTCAAGACCACCAGAGGACGATTTACTGACGGAGAAATGACCTTGGAAACTGACGGACAGGGAGTTTCCGCATTTCTAGGCGTGGAGGATGGCCTTGGCTGTGAATACGAAGTTGTTCGGACCGGCAGCAGACACGTTCCGACGACTTTCCATTTCTGCCCATCGGGAGTCTGATTTCTTTCCTTGGCGATTCTTTTGACTTCACGCTCAAGTTGGAGTCCTTCGCGAGTTAGGTCTTCCCGAATGTAACTGTGCGGGAACTTGGAGAGGCAAGGAGGGCGGCTTTTTCTGATCTTCATCAGAGCTTCGTTTCTAAGGGGAGCAGACTCAAGGAAGACTTTGAGAATGCGCCGCTTTTTTGTTGGGTCACCAAACCGTCTAAAACGAGCAGTTCCAATCTGCGGTATTCCGACATCCCGGGAAAGCGCTGAAAGAAATACTTGATCAGCCGCATCTGTTGCCTCATCGTTGTCTTGTTCTGGGATACCAAGGCAGACTATGTTCTCGGCCTTAGTTTCTATCATGTTCTTGTCGAATGTCATAGCTCTTACCGCGGCATCGTAGGCGAGGATATGCGGTGGGATGGATAGCAGAGAAGGCGACTGAGAGGATTGACTGAGGGGCGCTGGATGAGAAAGCGATGAGTCAAGAGGAGGCAGCCGGGAAACGAGTTCCTCCACCACACTTTCCAACCTTATCATCTTCTCCATCAACTCTTCAATCTTCTTCTCGTACATTGGACATCTCGGGCAAGAAGGAGGAACAGCCGGAGAACGCTTTCCACCCATGGAAGATGACGACGTTTACTTAGGAAAGAATGGAAAGAACTGGGTCAAGTTAAAGGCAGGGTCAATGAATCAATATGAGAGCGGAAATAAATGCTCACCGCTCTGTGTGAAAGACTGAGAGGGAAGTGAGGGGATGAAGGAAAAGGGTAAGAAAAGAGAGGGAGTTTTTTGTCAATAGTGTGTGTACATGTATCCGCCGGCGGGACCGATCCGGTCACTATTTAACCCTTGTAGGCAACCGAGCCCTTCCCTCATTAGCCTCGAAAAACTGATTAGAGATTTTTCAAGGTAATTTTTCAAACTTTTTTTGTTATTTTGTCCAATGAAAAGTTTCATAAGCCAGAACTCAGACCAAACCAGGCTTTAAATTAGACGGTTCAAACGAATGTTTGTGCGCGCCGAGCTAGTGGAAAAAAGATGGAAAAGGCTAAGAAGAATGGGAATCATAGTTCACCACATGTCTGTTGAAAATTTGAAAAGAATGACCGCACTTCGAGAGGGGTAGTCTAGTATAATGAGAAGCGAGTTCAAGGTAGAGCGGAGAAGAATGAGGTAGTCATTATTCTAGACTCCACCTTTTAACCAAAAGTGGATCGACCTGTTGAAAAATCCAGACATATTTTACCTCCGAATTTCGGATTTGATTTGTTTTCTCTACACTCCTAATTTTAACAAAAAAAAATTTTTCCAACTTTTTCCAATCGAAAAAAATTTAATGCTAAGAAACAATTTTTGTAGGTATCTTGCGGGAAAAAGAGGTTTCGAAAGAGCACCGTTTGACCTGCCGGATTTCGTCAAAAGAACTGGAATACAGGTTTCTTTTTGGAAAACTTGATGATCAGGGAGAGTGAATATCGATTCGCTCTTTTTTTTATCTCAACAATGTGTCACTGCCTTTGAACTGTGTTTAGAATTATTGATTTGCTCCCGGCTAAGAAAATCTCCTGATAGCTGATTATTTAAAGCAAGTATTGAATAATTGTAGTTTTTACTGAGTAATAGCAATTTTCAAATTTTTTGCTCCTTTCAATTTTTTTAAATTCAGAAAATTGAAATTTAAAAAAATTTAATTGATGGACGTTTTTTGATATTGATCTAGATATAGAGGCTTTTTATATTTCAGGAAATGCGAGAGAATCTCTGGGAGAAAGAAGACGCACAAACTCTGAAGAGCAAGATGAGGTCGCTTTTCGCTCTCGTATTAAATATTTTTTTATTAAAAAGTTATTCAAGTTATCTGTGACAGATTGTTGTTCCATGCAGTTTATGATGTGAGTAACACAAAAGTTTTATGAATATCGGGAATTTTTTTCCGAGTATTTTCCGCCCCGTAAAAAAAGAAAATGAGTTCAAATTTATTTAAATAACTCGGAAATAACTAAGGTGAAAAACTACTAGTTTTGTTTCTTGTTTTAAACGGTTCTGAGAAAAAGAAATATAAAAAAAATGGTGCTCGAGTAATAGTTTTTTTCTCCAATAAAGGGCGCACTGAAGAGAAATTTCTTTCCAGAGAAAGGGCGCGACCGAAACTGGGGAAGATTGACATAGACTACCAGAAGCTGCATGACGCCTTCTTCAAATGGCAAACGAAGCCCCTTTTGACGACGCAAGGAGAGCTCTACTTTGAGGGAAAGGTTGCTTTTTTAATCTAATTTTGAGGGAAAGGTTGGTTTTTTAATCTAATTTTTTCACCTCAAGCAATGAAAAATTCAGTTCACTCATTATTAGGATTTTGGGGTGATGATTTCGCCAATATCTTTGGTTTTTGTGTTAAGGAGATGGAGGGTCGGATGAAGGATAAGAAGCCTGGAGTACTAAGTGATGAACTTCGCATCGCATTGGGCATGCCTGTTGGACACGTGAGTTGCAGTATATTCTCATTTCACGGCCATATTTATCTCTCTCTATCTTTACATGTCTAAATCTCTCTTTTTTTTCTATCTCTTACCTGCTCTATCTCTTTTTTTCTTCTAATTTTCACATGAAAAAATCTTTCCCTCTGCTTTTCTCTTTTGCCTCTTTCTCTCTCTTTTACTTTCCCTTAGTCTTTTTTTTTCTCTCTGGTTCTCACTTTAACTTTATCAATCTTATACCTATATAAAACTTTATATAGAAAGAATTATTTGAATGATCAGTGTGGTTTGAGAACGCGAATAAGTTCCCGCCCCCGTGGCTGATTGCAATGCAGAGATATGGCCCGCCCCCTTCATACCCCAGCATCAAAATTTCAGGTAAGTGTTTGTTTAATCATCAAAAAAATTAATTAATCAAGTTCCTTATCATCACCAAAGGTTAACTTGTTAGGTTATCACTTATATGATTCATGCAATGCGGGGGGGGGGGCATCAGGTGGCTGAAAAACATAGAAAAACAAATGTTGAACAACTTGTATAGATAAATGAAGTCCATAATACAATTTAATGTTGAATGCTGAGTGAGTTATAGGATCAATGAAAATCTTAGTAGTGCCAGTGTTGAGATGCGGTGTGGTTTAGTAGTACAATTTGGTAGTACAATGTAATGTTGTGGTTTAGTAGTACAATTTGATGTTAAGATTTTTTATTTATTTCAATCTTTCTGCTCAGGATTATCGGCCCCGATCCCTGAAGGCTGTGCATTCGGGTACCATGCGGGTGGATGGGGAAAACCACCTGTGGACGCTTTTGGTAAACCCCTATATGGAGATGTCTTCGGGTTCAATGTCAGTCAAAGATTAAGCGAATTTAATTACTTTATGTTATATGCTAACACGAACGAGATTGAGTTTGATAAGTTTTTCAGGTTTCCGAATGAATAGGGGTTTCGCGTCGATGAAAAACTGATTTTTAGGCAGATTTGAAATTGAAAAATAAAAAAAGGTTGTTCCACACATATGCAGATATGTAAAGCTTTTAATGGGGAAAAAACTGTTTAGAGATTTGTTCAGCAATATGGAATATGAACTATTCAGTACTGGTGATGGCGCAAGGTCGGCCTGCTTTTAACCACCCGCAGAAAAAGAGATTATATTAGAATGACTGATCTTCAGGGCAGGCCTTTGAGAAAGCTCAAGAGCTTGTGATGTAAAACAGAGGATACAGACGATCAGAGTATTCGCATCACTAGATTAGTTTAAAAGCGCATAGATTTTACACGGACTGTGGGTTAGAGAAACGAGCTATTTCATGATGGCGCTAGACTTTAAGTCAGGCCGTAATTTAGAGGTCGGAGTGAATTCATTCCCTTTACTCAAACAATGATTTGTAGCAGTCGACGGATGATGCAGAAGACGACGAAGGTCGAATGGAGCGGAGATACTGGGGAGAGATTGGGTCAGACGAGGACTCCGAGTCAGAGAGCGAGGCTGAGGTCAGCATTATCGATCTTATAACTTACTATAAGGAATTGTAGATCAAAAAGCCTGAATGTGAGGTAGCAAAAGACGTTGAGGAGATGGACTGAGAGCGTACGATAAAAAGTGAAGAAGATAACTTATGTTATTGGCTTTTTCGGATAGATTTCATTTGCTGTGTGGCTCATGAAAGTACCTTATTTAATAAGCTTGAAGTGGGTCTATGAAATATTTTAGAGGGGATTTGAACTTCTTGTCAATATTTGATGAATGTTTGCTTGAATGAGATGTTTTCAGACAATATCGCATGATTATCGTGCTGCTTCGTTTTCGAAGTACTAGAAAATTACTGTATATTCTTACCACTGGAAAGGTAATTTTGAGAATTTGTTGAGGAGAATTTCAGGTTTCACTAAAAAAGTTCATGATTTGTCTAAGAGAAGTTTGATTTGTCTAAAAGATCTATGAATTGTCTTGAAGTAATATTATTTGTCTAAAACTGATATGATTTGTCCAGGATGAAGAAGGGGAGGAAGCGGCAGGAGCAGGAGGAGATGGCATCACTACTCCCATGACGGAAGGATTCGCGACGCCGAGTGGACTCTCATCGGGCATACCCACTGGTTTGTTTGTCTGACAAACGCCTCTGTCTCTTGATTTCTTGATCTTATAACTGCGCATTTACTTCATTAATAACTTTTAAGGTTGATAAATTGTTTTCATTGTACATCATAACATTGATCAGAAAGTTTGCAAATAGAAAATTGAAGCATCTAATAATTGAGTGTTTTTCCAGGTCTGGAAACTCCAGAGACCATCGAATTGCGTAAAGGAAAGAGAGGCGATGAAAGGTTTTCCATTCAATAATTAATTTTGTAGAAGAAACAGGAATTTGCTAGGGAAAAAAAGTCGCCCAAAAGTTTTGGTTGCTTAGAATCGTGTACTTGTAAGGTAGAATACGATTTCTTGAAAAAGGGCTTATCTTTTTTTGTAGGTTTCGTCAAATTTAACCTACAGTACTTCATAATTAGCCTCTTACAGTTCAACTGGAGCAGATACTCCAGCGGGTGTCGCTTACCATGTCATACCGGAGAAGAGAGTCGACCGTATCTCTGGTCAAATGATGGCTTCTACTCATATCTACGATCTCTCGGTAGGGGGTGAACGCAAATCAGAATTGGAATACTATTTTGAACATTTTCACTGAGCGCTTCTTAGTCTTTCAAAGTTCGAAAAACGTTTTTACCAGGTTTAAAGAAGGATTTTTAAGTCATTGTATGAAAAAAAATCTCCATTTTCATGAGAAAGAACGTATATAAGCTTTTATTTTTATAATTTGAAGTTTGAAGGCTTTTTTGAGCCTCCTCAAGGCGAGGCTCTTTTCATTTGCATGTGTAGCTTGCAGAATGTATCACGGGCTGAATCCTAGAATAATAGGAAGCTGAGTGAGAGAATGAGTGATCTGAGGGGCGAAATACTCAAAAATAAGATGGGAGATGCATTGATGAAAAATTAGAAGGTACATGAAGGATAAATAGGAGATATTATACTTTTGTTATACTTTTTGGGATTTGTTAAACCTCTTGTTCAACTTACTATTGAGCGTCGATTGCAGAAGAAGCAGGCAATGACAGAGGGCGGTGTGGAGATATCCCTGAACCCAGAGGACATGGACCTCGACCAGAGAGGACTCGAGGCCAAGTACGAGGAGCAGCTTAGGAAGCAACAGAAGGTTAGATATGGGCCCGGTAGTACGGTATCTTGACTACTTTGTTGTCGGAGCTTAACTGTGTTTGGGTTACTGTAGACAAAAAAAGGAATACGCGAGTGAGAAACATGGCTCTAACTCCAGGCTGTTTCTTACCAATCGTCAAAGAAACGTGTAGATCGGAAAGACGATAATCGCGAGGGAACGGTAGACATCATATAGACATCGAAAGAGTGTGTACAAAACAGAGAACGCTCAGAACAATATAATTTAGATCATTGGCCTTTTTTGGATAGCGCATAGAATTGCGCCTAGTTTTTACACGCAGTGCGGAATAGAGAAGCATTTTTATTTGTTGAGTAAAGCTTCATGGCAAGAATATAAATAGACCAAATTTAACGTTGAAATGAGAGAAAATGTGACTCAGTGGCTATTAAATCTTCAATAAGCATGTGATTTGATTCCCCGCAGAAGAAGTCTCCGCATGGATAAGCAACATAAGAGTCAACAATAACCGAAAATCACCAGAAATGTAGAGAATATTGTAAAATGGCGGTTTTTTTGAGTGATGGAGTCTAGAATGAAGGCTAACATTCTGAATGTTTCTTTCACCCGCACTCAAAAGGATCCTCACCACCAACCTATCCCAAAAGGACTCCCCTCGACAGGACCTATGGGCAAGACAACAACAACAACCCGCGATGCGGGTGAAAAAAAGCGTTCTTCAAAAAGTCCGAAAAACATTCAAACCTATGCACTCGAGAGAAGAAATTTCCGATTTTTACCTAGAAAATTTCCAAAACTGAAGAAAAAAGTTCCAAACTGTTTAAAATTCTGGAAATCTATGCGCTCGAGAAAAGTTGTGCGGGTTATAAGTAACACCCTGCCAACATTCCCTTCCCGGTCTTTACCTTCAGTTCGCTTCTCATTATTCTAGACGGACTTTAACGAATTGGGTCAAACACCACACTTGGTCAACACTAAAAATGAATTTTCTGAGATTTACTTATTTGCTTTATCAAACCTGACTACATTTAATTTCGGTGTTTGCTCTAGTTTCAAGAAGGATCGTGAGCACTCGTGAGTACTTTGTAAAAGGACTTCCAGACTCTTTACCTTTAGCTCTCTTCTCATCATTCCAGACCCCCCCCCCCACTCGAAGAGCTGTCGTGCTTTCAGAATTTTCAACAGTTAGACACTAGAACGTTAATGAATTATGGTGTTAGCGAAAAAGGGAGAGCTAGTCCTTATAGACTCCATCGCTCAAAAAACTGTAATTTTTTTAAAAATTCTCAACAGTGCTTGTGATTTATGGCTAACGCAGTTAAAGGGAAGGGGAAAAGTTTTCATAGGAATGGGGAAACTAGCATAGCAGACTTCAGACTTCAGCGGACCCTACTCCGACCTCGGCCGGCGCGGGACAACGCTAAGAAGAAGAAGTAGAAACTCTAGCATAGCAACGAGAAACTGTAGCTTGCACTCTTTAAAACTTTTCAGTCCCCCAGAGTTTTCGGAAGAAATAGGACGATGTTGTCGATCAGTAAATAGAAAGAACAGGAAAATATCAGAAAGAATGTGAAAAGAAAATCTTGATGAGGAGAACGACTGAATCTGAAGCTTAGAGAAAGGATTTTTTTTAAATTTGAGTGCTATAACAGAGTACTGTATTGGTCGACGTATGCAATTGCTCGATCAAGTTTGAAGGCCAAAGTGAAATGTTTTCAGGAGCAGGGAGAGGAGGAGGACTTCTCCGATATGGTAGCAGAGCATTCAGCCAAGCAGAATGTGAGTGTTTTTTGTTTTCTTTTTTCAATCCAGAAGTTTGTAGAGATACAGTTGAGTTGATGAGCTTAGCTGAAGAGAGAGAGCAAGTTCCCTCACTTCGAGCAGTTGCAAAAATTGCGAACACAAGCAAGGGGAGAAAGGGAGACGAAAATCAGGATACTAAGATCTAAGAATTCAAAATCAGGATACTAAGATCTAAAAATTCTGAAGATCTAATTTTATTCAATTTGATTCAAAAGCTTCATCTTGATCTCTGAGCCATGAATCGCCGAGAGGATAAAAATTTAGCCGTGTTTGTAGAAAGAAGATGTCGGTATGATTTATATGATTTTGCTTCAAAATGTAAATTTCTTGATTTAAGCCGGGGCTATCCGAGAAAAAATTCGAAACATAATGAGGCGCCCAGAGAAATTATTGAGAAGTAACCACTTTTGGATGTTGAACTAGAAAAAAACATTGATGATTCAAAATGAATATTTCTAATTCTTATTTTCTCAATAAAAATTTATATGTTGGAGAGTTTGAGGAACCCGAGTTGGTGAAGAACTTGAGTTTTTAACATCTTGTTGATATTTGGAAACCAAAGAAGTTTCAGCGCAAACGCAAAGTGCAAGAACAGAAGAAGACAGCTGCACCAAGCGCCAAAAAACATCGCGATTTCAAATTTTGAGAATATTTTTTTGCTTGATGTTTTGAAATAACTTGTATTTTCGCGGTTGTTAGATGAGAGAACATGTGTAATATTCTTAACTCCTCCATACCTTTCTCCAACTTTGGTTTTAAGAGTTTCGAAAGCGGATTAGTTGAGTTGATGAAGCAGGTAGATTTGAAGTGGGCGGAGGATTGTCAGGGTTTCAATTCCGCTTCCTAGGTGTTCGCTCTGATATATAATACTTGGGAGGAAGGGGGGGGAGGAAGACTATGTTTGTTGTTGTTTAAAAATATACTCATGAGTTGGGAACCCCCTCTTGCAATGGAGATACGAACAAAGCGACTTTCTAGACTAAAAAGTCTGTTTTAAGTGTGAAAAACTCGTTCAGTTGAGAAAAAGGTGGTTCGAAGTCAATCAATCAATCAATAATTCACCGGATTTATAAAGAAAGACCGGAACGAGTCCTGCTCGTTTGATCCACAACATGAAATGAGAGTTGTGTTTTTGACATTCTTAAAATAGACGTAGAACTTTTTGTTATTTTAATTGAATGGTTGTGTTTAATAAATTTGAATGTGAATTGTTGCATCCAAGAAGGAAGAAGTATATATCCCAGTTATTTACATGAACAGATATTGTCATTTCGGTAATGAAGTTTTCTGTGGAAGTGTCTTTGGATAACAAGGAAGCTTTGAGTACAGTTAAAAAGATTGCTCCGAAAGCCGCGCAGTCAAGTAAGAATTAAATTTTCAAAAAGTCAACAAAACCAATTATACAAATCGTAATGAGGTAATCAACACGATTTTTTTCGCTTTCTCGGTCCTAAGTTTTTGAGAATTTTTCAAACAAACAATTGTAAACATCTAAACTAGCAAAAATCTTCGTTATAGGAGTGTGATAACACTTATTATAGACATGGTTAAATCCTGGCTTCTCTTATCGCCCGCACAAGAAATGTGTAGATGAGGAAGTGCAGGTTCTTATAGAAAAAGATGATTCTTATTCAAAAAAGCTTTTTTAGTAGAAATAAATATACTAATTGCAGGGAAAAAGAACGTACGAGCAATCATATCTGTATGTGGCGATTTATATAAACTCAATTTATATTGTGTTAGGGTGCGTATAGAAAGAATATGGATACCCACAACATCAAGAACATGCGTGGAAAATAACTAGCCGTAGGATAATTAGGACTTTTATTATAAGAAACGGTTTTTTGTGATGATCTGTCGTTGAATTTGATGAAATACTCTTCGAAGTTTAAATCGTCAACAGACGGTAATATTGGTTTTTTGTACGGGGAAGCCGTTGATATCAGAGCCTCGGTAAAAGATGGCAGCCACTGGCGCAGATGTGGTGTACGCGGCCCTGTCGGGTGAAGTCGACGAGGAGCAGAGACCCATGGAAGTCGAGTCAATGTGCATGCAGTGCGAACAGAATGTAAGGGTTTTCACTTTGGTTCATTGACGGTTCGGGCCGGGAAACCCCTTCCCTCAAGCCGTAAAACAGTAAGATAAATGGCTTGATGAACCCTCAAAGTAGGCTAAGTATTTTCAAAAAAGTGCGAGACTTCTTATTGTCGAGGAACTAGTACTGAAAGCAGATTTAAGTCTTTAGTTGAGATCTTTTTTTGCTCAGACACCCAGTAAGTGGATAGATAATATAAATATTGAGAAATACATCAACTGTTCATGCCTGTTGAGCTGTGACTGTAACTGTTTATTACGTGACGTACATCACATGGACCTCCTCGAATTAAAAAAAATAAGTAAGGCGTTGAGGACAGCGGAGTTGGTCGAAATATCTTCATATTAGTCATTCCTTGATGTCAACAGACAAATTCATGAGATTTATCGAGCTTTTCTCTCAGGTATTGTAGTGTTTATTGGGAGGAGGGTTGAAGCTTAGAAACAGGAGGGAAAAAGCGACCATGTCGCAGCGTGTCGCAACCATGTCGCAAAAAAAATATATAAATAAAAAAAACAAAAAACAAATAAACCCCGAGAGAGAATTAGATAAATGATGTAAGTAAGGTTATTGTTTTTCTGAGCCATGTCAAAGAAGACCTCGTCTACCCAGCCGGAGACCTACGGCGGGCAATCTACAACAACAACACCATGTCGCAGCGAGTAAAAAGGGAAGAAGCGACCATGTCGCAGCGAGTAAAAAGGGAAGAAGCGACCCTGTCGCAGCGAGTGAAAAGGGAAGAAGCGACCATGTCGCAGCGAGTAAAAAGGGAAGAAGCGACCATGTCGCGGCGAGTAAAAAGGGAAGAAGCGACCATGTCGCAGCGAGTAAAAACGGAAGAAGCGACCATGTCGCAGCGAGTAAAAAGGGAAGAAGCGACCATGTCGCAGCGAGTAAAAAGGGAAGAAGCGACCATGTCGCGGCGAGTAAAAAGGGAAGAAGCGACCATGTCGCAGCGAGTTAAAAGGGAAGAAGCGACCATGTCGCAGCGAGTAAAAAGGGAAGAAGCGACCATGTCGCAGCGAGTAAAAAGGGAAGAAGCGACCATGTCGCAGCGAGTAAAAAGGGAAGAAGCGACCATGTCGCAGCGAGTAAAAAGGGAAGAAGCGACCATGTCGCAGCGAGTAAAAAGGGAAGAAGCGACCATGTCGCAGCGAGTAAAAAGGGAAGAAGCGACCATGTCGCGGCGAGTAAAAAGGGAAGAAGCGACCATGTCGCAGCGAGTAAAAAGGGAAGAAGCGACCATGTCGCGGCGAGTAAAAAGGGAAGAAGCGACCATGTCGCAGCGAGTAAAAAGGGAAGAAGCGACCATGTCGCAGCGAGTAAAAAGGGAAGAAGCGACCATGTCGCAGCGAGTAAAAAGGGAAGAAGCGACCATGTCGCAGCGAGTAAAAAGGGAAGAAGCGACCATGTCGCAGCGAGTAAAAAGGGAAGAAGCGACCATGTCGCAGCGAGTAAAAAGGGAAGAAGCGACCATGTCGCAGCGAGTAAAAAGGGAAGAAGCGACCATGTCGCATTGAGTAAAAAGGGAAGAAGCGACCATGTCGCAGCGAGTAAAAAGGGAAGAAGCGACCATGTCGCGGCGAGTAAAAAGGGAAGAAGCGACCATGTCGCAGCGAGTAAAAAGGGAAGAAGCGACCATGTCGCAGCGAGTAAAAAGGGAAGAAGCGACCATGTCGCAGCGAGTAAAAAGGGAAGAAGCGACCATGTCGCAGCGAGTAAAAAGGGAAGAAGCGACCATGTCGCGGCGAGTAAAAAGGGAAGAAGCGACCATGTCGCAGCGAGTAAAAAGGGAAGAAGCGACCATGTCGCGGCGAGTAAAAAGGGAAGAAGCGACCATGTCGCAGCGAGTAAAAAGGGAAGAAGCGACCATGTCGCAGCGAGTAAAAAGGGAAGAAGCGACCATGTCGCAGCGAGTAAAAAGGGAAGAAGCGACCATGTCGCGGCGAGTAAAAAGGGAAGAAGCGACCATGTCGCAGCGAGTAAAAAGGGAAGAAGCGACCATGTCGCAGCGAGTAAAAAGGGAAGAAGCGACCATGTCGCAGCGAGTAAAAAGTGAAGAAGCGACCATGTCGCAGCGAGTAAAAAGGGAAGAAGCGACCCTGTCGCAGCGAGTGAAAAGGGAAGAAGCGACCATGTCGCAGCGAGTAAAAAGGGAAGAAGCGACCATGTCGCGGCGAGTAAAAAGGGAAGAAGCGACCATGTCGCAGCGAGTAAAAACGGAAGAAGCGACCATGTCGCAGCGAGTAAAAAGGGAAGAAGCGACCATGTCGCAGCGAGTAAAAAGGGAAGAAGCGACCATGTCGCGGCGAGTAAAAAGGGAAGAAGCGACCATGTCGCAGCGAGTTAAAAGGGAAGAAGCGACCATGTCGCAGCGAGTAAAAAGGGAAGAAGCGACCATGTCGCAGCGAGTAAAAAGGGAAGAAGCGACCATGTCGCAGCGAGTAAAAAGGGAAGAAGCGACCATGTCGCAGCGAGTAAAAAGGGAAGAAGCGACCCTGTCGCAGCGAGTGAAAAGGGAAGAAGCGACCATGTCGCAGCGAGTAAAAAGGGAAGAAGCGACCATGTCGCGGCGAGTAAAAAGGGAAGAAGCGACCATGTCGCAGCGAGTAAAAAGGGAAGAAGCGACCATGTCGCAGCGAGTAAAAAGAGAAGAAGCGACCATGTCGCAGCGAGTAAAAAGGGAAGAAGCGACCATGTCGCAGCGAGTAAAAAGGGAAGAAGCGACCATGTCGCGGCGAGTAAAAAGGGAAGAAGCGACCATGTCGCAGCGAGTAAAAAGGGAAGAAGCGACCATGTCGCAGCGAGTAAAAAGGGAAGAAGCGACCATGTCGCAGCGAGTAAAAAGTGAAGAAGCGACCATGTCGCAGCGAGTAAAAAGGGAAGAAGCGACCCTGTCGCAGCGAGTGAAAAGGGAAGAAGCGACCATGTCGCAGCGAGTAAAAAGGGAAGAAGCGACCATGTCGCGGCGAGTAAAAAGGGAAGAAGCGACCATGTCGCAGCGAGTAAAAACGGAAGAAGCGACCATGTCGCAGCGAGTAAAAAGGGAAGAAGCGACCATGTCGCAGCGAGTAAAAAGGGAAGAAGCGACCATGTCGCGGCGAGTAAAAAGGGAAGAAGCGACCATGTCGCAGCGAGTTAAAAGGGAAGTGTGGTGTTTTAGTGTTTTGTGCTCTATCACTTGGCTTTTTATAGCCCTTGTGCTGCCACGCGGTAATCAAACAAATTTACTGGCCAAATTACACAGAATCAGTAATTCACTCAAATAATAACAACAATGCAACAAAATTCAAATAACGAACAAAGAGGGGGAAATGGGGTTGAAACTACTATACTGACACCTGGTCTAAACCAGGTTCAAGAATTGGTCGCTAAACGGCCCAGCACACTAAAGTGCAATTTCAGAAGGGAAAGGAAATTAAGGGGCAGAAATGTAAATGGAGCTCAAACTTGGGAGCCCACTTACTGACCTTTTCGGTGATTTCCTCTCTCTCCAAGATTGCTCGTCAAGGACGAGCTGGTGGATCCAAGTGGGGGTAAAAGGGAAGAACGAAGAGAGCCGAAGTCAGAGCTGACTCGGCTTTTAACTATAAGCAAATTAAATTCTAGCAAATACGTCTATGCTAATTGAATAGTTAAATCATAATTTAACTATTCTTAAATTAACAAAAAACAAAAAACAATCGGAACAAGTAGCTAAAAATGCTAAACTTCTACGCTAAACTATTTCACAATTATTTAAATAGCGCTCAAGCGTCGAGCTGCAAATACTACCGTAATCGCAATTCGCTATGAGAATTGTCTACATTTGAACAAGGTTGTGATCGTAAAGTGCACTAATGCAGTTTACACTAGATGATCACCGAGGTAGCTCGCTACACTGGGGGGGGGGCGCAAAGAGGACCGCCTACTGCGGTGCGAGGACATTATACGCGCATTGCTTAACCTGCGGGTTTTTTGTGCACACTGCGCCATGATGTTTGCCTTTGCAGAAAGCGCAAGGTTCTACCTTGCATGCTTTAGCGCCATGCCTTTTATAGAGGCAGTTGAAGCATCGCCCAGCCCGTCTGATCAACATCTTACGTTGTTGCAGAGACTGTATCTTTTGGCAGGCGATGGCGTAATGCGAAGTATCTCCACAGAGCAAACAAGCTGCTATGTCTGGAGCATACTCTTTCGCAATTTTGGATGAACTGGGTGCTTCACCCAGGTCCTGAGACCTTTTTAGGTTTGAGGGTGCCCATGGCTTAGTGGGGAAAGTCGGGGTGTGTGTTTGCATTAGGGGGGTGGGTTTTGGAAGAGTGGGGACCGGTTCTGGAACCGGAGTATGTGGTGGGGTGGCCTCTAAGAGAGAGGTGATTACTGACCCTTGAGCCACCACATTATCTAGTTTAGTGGAGAGATGGTTGATTGCCGCATGGGTTTGGTTAATGCGGGAGAGAAGGTTGGTCGAGTGCGACTGCACCAGAGCGGAGAGTTCGGCCTTCGCAGATTGAACCACGTCAGAGATGTAGTCGAGAAGGTAATCCTCCCTGGAGTACTCTCCCGGCGTCTCAAGGCTGACCTGTAGAAACTACTCGATTACCACGTGCAACCGAAAATAGCCTCTCTCAAGTATGGGTAGGCTCAGAAAAGCCTTTAAACCCAAAACCCTTTTTCGACACCAAAATTTTCCTCCTTTACAAATCTTCACTGGCACTGACCATGGCACTGGACTGATCCACGCTAGGTACGCCGCCGTCGACGCCAACCGTCTCTTCAACCGCGTCTCCAAGCAGCATTTTCTCTTGGTCATCAGAGATTTCGGTATCCTTAGATTCCATGCTTCTGAAAGCAATTTTCACTGTTTACAATTTTTATAGTTCAAAAACTAAATTTTCCACTTCTTCCAATACAAGCCCACTTAGTTTTTTAATGACAGACAGATTTCCAGAAATCTGGGTCCCTCGCTAATGATGGGCAATTTCGGATTGGCCTATTCGATTGGACAATTTTTGATAAATCGAGATTTAGGGGGGCAGGTTGGTTTTCTTCTGGAGCCTCTGCTCCCGAATTTTTACTCATCACCTCTAGAGGTACCAGGAGATTAATCGGTCTGGTGATTAGCCTACCCGAGCTACTGATCACCTGTGCTTCTCTATCTCCCCCTTTAACGATTCGCCCTAGTGGCCACGAGCCTCGTGGCGTGTTCTCTTCAATTATTAAGACTATTTCGCCCTCTATAGGGTGACGGAATTCTCCGCGTCTCGTCTTGACGGAACACTCTGGCCGCTTTTTCAAGGAATGCAAGTACGATGATGTGAATAGTTGCCAAAAACGCTCTAATAGCTGTTCTTGCATTGTGTACTGTGCAATGAGTCTGTCTGCTGTGCTCGCCGGCACTTCTATTTCGCTGTCATCAGGAACCTTACCCAGCGAAAACCCCAGACGTGCTCCTGGTGAGAGAAAGTCGGATGGGCGAAGCACTCTCGTTTCGTCGCGGAAATCGTCCGATAGCTTCACCAACGGGCGGCTGTTCATTACAGCTTCAATCTCCGCTATCGCTGTCGAAAACTGCTCGTGTGAAAGAACTTTTCTTCCAAAACTCCGCTTGAGACATTGCTTCATGATGCCCACCAATCTCTCATATACTCCACCCTGCCAGGGCGCATGAGGCGCTGTGAAGCTCCACTCAATCCCTTTGGATGACAGGTAAGAAGAGAAATTCTCGTTTGCGCTCGTTCCTTCTCTAGAGAAGTCACTTACAGCTCTGAAAGCTGGCGCGTTGTCAGAGAGAACGCTATCCGGAGCGCCTCTTCGGGAGACGAATCTACGAAAGGCCGACAAAAACGCTGTTGCCGAAAGGTACTCTGTTACTTCCAAGTGAACCGCTCTCGTTGCTAAGCACGTGATTAGCAAAACATATTGCTTGCACTGCTCATTTTGCCTTGCAACTGTGAAGGGCCCCGCATAGTCGAGTCCTATGCATTGAAAGGGTCTTGTCGACTGAATTCGTTCTGGAGGGAGTTCGGGCGCTTTTGGATATACATAGGGCTTAGCCAGAAATTTTCTGCAAGCCACGCACTTTCGAAGCACGGCTTGGACCACCCTTCTGCCTTTAGCAATCCAACACTTGGATCTCACTAGATCCAAAGTGTGATTCTCGCCCGAATGCATGCTGGTTGCGTGTGCATGCTGCACAATCATCGCAATCAGCGGGCTGTCTTTAGTTCCGGGAACGAATATCGGAAACTTTTCGCCGTATGGGATCGCTGCGTTACCTAGTCTTCCGTGGCCACACCTGTACACGCCCTCATTGTCTTCGAACAGCTCTAACTTGCGATTACCAGAATCCTGCACCATCTTAATTTGGCATGCTTGGTTCACCTTGTGAATGCAAGTCTCTGCTCCGGCAATTTCGTTGGCCGTTAAATCGCCGAACAATGGGCCTCGACCTGCCAACTTTTCAATCAATTTTCTAGATTTCTCACTCAATGATTGCAAACGAATTCGCAGAAATCTCCTTACATACGCCACTGATCGCCGTAATCTCTCAAACTTGGAAAAGCGTGAAAAATCTATGAAGGAAGCGCGAGCCGCTGTTGTGAGAACTAGGTTCTGACTTGGTTCTTGGTTAGCTTCGTTTTTGATTGAATCAGGCATGGTATCTGGATTCCATGGGGGGCGCTTTTTCAGGCCTTCTTTTGAAAGCCAAGATGGTCCCCTCCACCAGATGTGGTCGGTTTTGCTGAATTTGGACGCTGAGCAACCCCTGCTGGCACTGTCTGCCGGGTTTTCTTCCGATACAACGTGGCCCATTCCAACGCATTCTCCTTTTGCTGAACATTCAGTGTGCATTTCTTTGCAAATTTCGTGCCTGCTCTGCTGAATTTTTCTCGAAGTGCTTAACACTGTCTTTTTTGAGCCCTTGACGTAATTTGATACCCAGTACAGTGCAATCATGCTGTCTGTGAAAACTACGCAATTTGCTACACTTCCTTCTCCTTTCAGGCTTCTTACCGTGAACAAGAGAAGTTGACAGGCTAGCAGAATCGCTCTCAATTCTAGCTTTGGAATAGTTTGCACGTTTTTCAGAGGAGCGAGTTGTGATCTTCCTATCAGCAGGTCACCCCCGTTTTCTCCTACCACATACACCGCGGCACCCAAAGCTTTGCCTGAAGCGTCTGCGAATACTGCGAGAGAAACTTGTTTACGTGTTTGGTACACGCGGCGAGGAATGTCTTTTACAAATTTTGTAATGTCTCTTTCCAGCACTTTCCATGCTGTTTCATCTTCCTCTGAGAGCCGGGTGTCCCACCCGTAATCTTGCTTCCACAGTTGCTGAACAAAAATTTTTGCTGGTAGAAGCAACGGCGTTGCCCACCCCATTGGGTCAAATGTGGATGCTAACTTTTTCAGCACCTTTCTTTTCGTGAGCTCTCCGACTGTATCGGGCATTTTCGCCATTACTCGAAATGTGTCTTCCGTAGAGGACCACTCAACTCCCAAAATTTTCTGTTTTCCGATGACGCCTTGGTCACATTCAGGAAGAGAATGCACGAATGCTTCGTCATTAGATGAAAATTCTCTCAAGTTCATTCCGATCTCCGAAAACACCTTCTTGGCTTGTCTGTACATGCCTGCTTTATCTGTGTCTCTTTCACACTCAAGAAGAATATTGTCTACATACAGATTCTGCAAGATCTGAGCAAGAGTTTCTGCCTCTGAACTTGAATTCTCACCGTTTTGCTTTCTCTGCACTTGAAACCTTATCGCTGACTCGAGCACAAATGGGCTCTGTGCTATACCGAATGGCGCCACGCGAAATCGCAGATGCAAGAGATTTTTGTTACACACTGGCTTCGTTATGTCTTTTAACCAAACGAATCGCATCAAATCTCTCTGATCTGGGTGAATCTGTACTTGAAGAAAGGCCGCTTCTACATCACTCATGATGATGCTGTGCGCCATTCTAGCACGTATGAGCAATGCTGGAATTCTTTCCAGCTTTACTGGACCGGCGTACATGGCTTCATTCAAAGAGATTTTGCCTTTCTGCTTAGCCGACGCATCGTACACGATTCTTATCGGTTTTGCAGGTTTTTCAGGACGGAAAACCGGATGATGGGGCAGGTAAGCGACTCTTGAGTCAGGCGAGGGAGCATCTACTCTTTCAACATAATTTTTCAAGACATGCTCTTTAATGACCTCGTCATAGTGTTTTAGCATGTTTCTGTTTCGGAGATTCGAAACAACACTGCGTAATCTAATTACGGAACTCATCTCGTTGTCTGAAATTTTGTCGACCACATTTGGCTTGAGACAATAGCGCGCTTGAACTTTGCCATCTACTACCTCGACATTTTTTGCAAAGTAGTCTTCCACTACACTCTCTTCTGCCTTTTTAATGTCATCTTCAATTTCACCTTTGACTGCATCGTCTAAGCCTAGAAAATTCTGAAGAGCTTCATTGACTTCTTCTCTCAAAACTTTGCGTTCAGAAACCAGGGAAACGAATGCTTTGGACTTCCATGATTCAACACCTCCACCTGTGGCTATCCACCCAAATATTGAAGGAATAAGGAGATATCCGCTCGGTAGCGGCACAGGCTTTCTTTGCCAAAGCATAATTCGAAGATAGTCTGAATTCCCCAGAAGCACCTTGGGCTGAACCGGCTTCGTACGAGATAATTCGTCCGCCATGGGGAAACGTTTCCGTTTGATAAAACAAATATCTTCCTCAATAAGCGGCAAGCTCTCAAGCGAGTCGGTTAAAGGTTCTCCGTAACCCATCGCCTTAACAGTGAGCTTTCTCCCTTGAATGCCTTGAAGCGGCACTTCGTAAATTGGGTACATTTTTGCTCCTTCTGACTTAGCGCCCAGGCCTGACAGTGAGCTTTTAATGTACTGTACCTTTCTCAGCTTTAGCCTTTCGGCTAGCTCTTGAGAGATAAGGTTCACAGATGCGCCGGTGTCCAGGAGGAAGTCGACTTTCATGCGACTCTCTCCGTTCCGAACACTCACTTGCCCTGTTTGCAGGCGGTTGTACACAAGGCGCTTTGTTCTCTGAGAGCTCTCCTCTCGAACGATGCCTGTGCTGACCTGCGCTGCTGCACTCTCCGCAGGGAAAGTTCTTTCTGGCACGCGAACAGTTTCGCTTAGGGTCGTTGCGTGGACGCCCATTTGATTGCTGTTACCGTTGCGTGGTGGGCGGTTGCGTGGAAATGTGGTTTGAGTTTGATTGGTCTCTCTTTGTGTTTCGACGAACTCAAAACAAAGCGACATGTGATGGGGTTTATAGCAGTACGCGCACTTAGCGCTGCACTGATGCGCGGTTCCCCCTGGGCTCAAACATGCTTGACAAAGGCCTTTTTTCTTGACCATGTCGATGCGATTTTTCACGAATCTCACTATCTTGCATGCATGGGAAATTCGGTGTTTACCGCAGAACACACAACTTTCTCTGCCTCGAGTGTCTTCCACTGCCTCTTGTCTTATAGGCCTAATGCGCTTGTCGACGATCGCTCTCTGGGACTCATCCCTAGCAACATTCACTGTTTGCTTAAACGGGTTTTTCTGCCGTGGCAGTGGACTTCCATCCATTTCCGCAACAAACAATTCTTCCTTTGCTAGGCGTTCTGCCCTGTCGAGAATGTCTTTGACCGTGACATTTTCTGCATTGTACACGTGCCTATACAGCGTAGTACGAGTGCTTGATGGAAATTTTTTCAAGATAACTTGCTGCAGAAGAAGATCTTGCTGCATTGCTACCTGAAGCTTGCCGAGTCTCGTTACAACAGCTTTCAGTGTGAGGATCATGTTCAACTGGTCTTGCCATGACTCACTTACTGCTGATATGCTCTCAAGCTGTGTGATGACTGCTCTTTCATCTCCTCTTTTGGTGTCGAAACAGTCTTTTATTAACGCTATGGCATCGTCGTACGACGCCGCTGTGGTGGGAAACTGACTGAGTGTCAGCTTCGCTGATCCTTTAACAGCCTGCCTCAAATAAGACATTTTTTCCACCCTGGAAATGTCCGTTCTACTGTGGATCAGTTCCTCAAACTGTTCCCACCAACAAGGGAATTCCCCCGGTCTGCCGTGAAATTCAGGCAAGATGGGTGCTGGTAACTGCGGGAGCCGCACTGCCCGCTCAAAATGCTCTACTAGCGGTCGCGGTGGGGCTGGGTTGACTGTATCACCCCTTAACTGTATTCCGCGGTCTCTACCTCGGGTCTCTATACCAGCATTTTCGGGTGTCAGCTCTGAAGCTGCCTGATGTGTTGTGGGACTAATAGGAGGACATACTTTTCCGCATTTGGAGATGAAATGGTCTAATTTCGCTTGAACGATTTCGACTCTCTTTTTTATTCTTTGCCCTGATCTGTTTTCGGGGTCTTCTTTTACCCAAGTATTATATTGATTTTCAAAAATCACCTTTTCCACTTTTGGAATTTTGCCTATAGCTTTATGCCAATTCTCGATAGATTTACTGAAATATTTCTCATCAACTTCTAAGAGAAGGGAAAACTCTTCTGCTTTCGAGCTAACACTCGCATTTAGAGTTTCTGAATTCTCTCTGAGAAATACCCCTATTTCATCGAATCTTTGTAGCAACTCACTTAAAAATGCAGTTGCGTTTTCTTGTTCAGAAACAAGCGTTGAGTTTTCTACCGATTCTGTCATTTGGCCGATGCACCATGTGGTGTTTTAGTGTTTTGTGCTCTATCACTTGGCTTTTTATAGCCCTTGTGCTGCCACGCGGTAATCAAACAAATTTACTGGCCAAATTACACAGAATCAGTAATTCACTCAAATAATAACAACAATGCAACAAAATTCAAATAACGAACAAAGAGGGGGAAATGGGGTTGAAACTACTATACTGACACCTGGTCTAAACCAGGTTCAAGAATTGGTCGCTAAACGGCCCAGCACACTAAAGTGCAATTTCAGAAGGGAAAGGAAATTAAGGGGCAGAAATGTAAATGGAGCTCAAACTTGGGAGCCCACTTACTGACCTTTTCGGTGATTTCCTCTCTCTCCAAGATTGCTCGTCAAGGACGAGCTGGTGGATCCAAGTGGGGGTAAAAGGGAAGAACGAAGAGAGCCGAAGTCAGAGCTGACTCGGCTTTTAACTATAAGCAAATTAAATTCTAGCAAATACGTCTATGCTAATTGAATAGTTAAATCATAATTTAACTATTCTTAAATTAACAAAAAACAAAAAACAATCGGAACAAGTAGCTAAAAATGCTAAACTTCTACGCTAAACTATTTCACAATTATTTAAATAGCGCTCAAGCGTCGAGCTGCAAATACTACCGTAATCGCAATTCGCTATGAGAATTGTCTACATTTGAACAAGGTTGTGATCGTAAAGTGCACTAATGCAGTTTACACTAGATGATCACCGAGGTAGCTCGCTACAGAAGCGACCATGTCGCAGCGAGTAAAAAGGGAAGAAGCGACCATGTCGCAGCGAGTAAAAACGGAAGAAGCGACCATGTCGCAGCGAGTAAAAAGGGAAGAAGCGACCATGTCGCAGCGAGTAAAAAGGGAAGAAGCGACCATGTCGCGGCGAGTAAAAAGGGAAGAAGCGACCATGTCGCAGCGAGTTAAAAGGGAAGAAGCGACCATGTCGCAGCGAGTTAAAAGGGAAGAAGCGACCATGTCGCAGCGAGTAAAAAGGGAAGAAGCGACCACGTCGCAGCGAGTAAAAACGGAAGAAGCGACCATGTCGCAGCGAGTAAAAAGGGAAGAAGCGACCATGTCGCAGCGAGTAAAAAGGGAAGAAGCGACCATGTCGCAGCGAGTAAAAAGGGAAGAAGCGACCATGTCGCGGCGAGTAAAAAGGGAAGAAGCGACCATGTCGCAGCGAGTAAAAAGGGAAGAAGCGACCATGTCGCGGCGAGTAAAAAGGGAAGAAGCGACCATGTCGCAGCGAGTAAAAAGGGAAGAAGCGACCATGTCGCAGCGAGTAAAAAGGGAAGAAGCGACCATGTCGCAGCGAGTAAAAAGGGAAGAAGCGACCATGTCGCAGCGAGTAAAAAGGGAAGAAGCGACCATGTCGCAGCGAGTAAAAAGGGAAGAAGCGACCATGTCGCAGCGAGTAAAAAGGGAAGAAGCGACCATGTCGCAGCGAGTAAAAAGGGAAGAAGCGACCATGTCGCAGCGAGTAAAAAGGGAAGAAGCGACCATGTCGCAGCGAGTAAAAAGGGAAGAAGCGACCATGTCGCGGCGAGTAAAAAGGGAAGAAGCGACCATGTCGCAGCGAGTAAAAAGGGAAGAAGCGACCATGTCGCAGCGAGTAAAAAGGGAAGAAGCGACCATGTCGCAGCGAGTAAAAAGGGAAGAAGCGACCATGTCGCAGCGAGTAAAAAGGGAAGAAGCGACCATGTCGCGGCGAGTAAAAAGGGAAGAAGCGACCATGTCGCAGCGAGTAAAAAGGGAAGAAGCGACCATGTCGCGGCGAGTAAAAAGGGAAGAAGCGACCATGTCGCAGCGAGTAAAAAGGGAAGAAGCGACCCTGTCGCAGCGAGTGAAAAGGGAAGAAGCGACCATGTCGCAGCGAGTAAAAAGGGAAGAAGCGACCATGTCGCGGCGAGTAAAAAGGGAAGAAGCGACCATGTCGCAGCGAGTAAAAACGGAAGAAGCGACCATGTCGCAGCGAGTAAAAAGGGAAGAAGCGACCATGTCGCAGCGAGTAAAAAGGGAAGAAGCGACCATGTCGCGGCGAGTAAAAAGGGAAGAAGCGACCATGTCGCAGCGAGTTAAAAGGGAAGAAGCGACCATGTCGCAGCGAGTAAAAAGGGAAGAAGCGACCATGTCGCAGCGAGTAAAAAGGGAAGAAGCGACCATGTCGCAGCGAGTAAAAAGGGAAGAAGCGACCATGTCGCAGCGAGTAAAAAGGGAAGAAGCGACCATGTCGCAGCGAGTAAAAAGGGAAGAAGCGACCATGTCGCGGCGAGTAAAAAGGGAAGAAGCGACCATGTCGCAGCGAGTAAAAAGGGAAGAAGCGACCATGTCGCGGCGAGTAAAAAGGGAAGAAGCGACCATGTCGCAGCGAGTAAAAAGGGAAGAAGCGACCCTGTCGCAGCGAGTGAAAAGGGAAGAAGCGACCATGTCGCAGCGAGTAAAAAGGGAAGAAGCGACCATGTCGCGGCGAGTAAAAAGGGAAGAAGCGACCATGTCGC
Organism: Allodiplogaster pararmata; assembly: GCA_964056735.1. Taxonomy (NCBI): domain Eukaryota; kingdom Metazoa; phylum Nematoda; class Chromadorea; order Rhabditida; family Diplogasteridae; genus Allodiplogaster; species Allodiplogaster pararmata. The sequence continues at coordinate 25,491 of CAXKTG010000111.1, forward strand.
AGCGAGTAAAAACGGAAGAAGCGACCATGTCGCAGCGAGTAAAAAGGGAAGAAGCGACCATGTCGCAGCGAGTAAAAAGGGAAGAAGCGACCATGTCGCGGCGAGTAAAAAGGGAAGAAGCGACCATGTCGCAGCGAGTAAAAAGGGAAGAAGCGACCCTGTCGCAGCGAGTGAAAAGGGAAGAAGCGACCATGTCGCAGCGAGTAAAAAGGGAAGAAGCGACCATGTCGCGGCGAGTAAAAAGGGAAGAAGCGACCATGTCGCAGCGAGTAAAAACGGAAGAAGCGACCATGTCGCAGCGAGTAAAAAGGGAAGAAGCGACCATGTCGCAGCGAGTAAAAAGGGAAGAAGCGACCATGTCGCGGCGAGTAAAAAGGGAAGAAGCGACCATGTCGCAGCGAGTTAAAAGGGAAGAAGCGACCATGTCGCAGCGAGTAAAAAGGGAAGAAGCGACCATGTCGCAGCGAGTAAAAAGGGAAGAAGCGACCATGTCGCAGCGAGTAAAAAGGGAAGAAGCGACCATGTCGCAGCGAGTAAAAAGGGAAGAAGCGACCATGTCGCAGCGAGTAAAAAGGGAAGAAGCGACCATGTCGCGGCGAGTAAAAAGGGAAGAAGCGACCATGTCGCAGCGAGTAAAAAGGGAAGAAGCGACCATGTCGCGGCGAGTAAAAAGGGAAGAAGCGACCATGTCGCAGCGAGTAAAAAGGGAAGAAGCGACCCTGTCGCAGCGAGTGAAAAGGGAAGAAGCGACCATGTCGCAGCGAGTAAAAAGGGAAGAAGCGACCATGTCGCGGCGAGTAAAAAGGGAAGAAGCGACCATGTCGCAGCGAGTAAAAACGGAAGAAGCGACCATGTCGCAGCGAGTAAAAAGGGAAGAAGCGACCATGTCGCAGCGAGTAAAAAGGGAAGAAGCGACCATGTCGCAGCGAGTAAAAAGGGAAGAAGCGACCATGTCGCAGCGAGTAAAAAGGGAAGAAGCGACCATGTCGCGGCGAGTAAAAAGGGAAGAAGCGACCATGTCGCAGCGAGTAAAAAGGGAAGAAGCGACCATGTCGCGGCGAGTAAAAAGGGAAGAAGCGACCATGTCGCAGCGAGTAAAAAGGGAAGAAGCGACCATGTCGCAGCGAGTAAAAAGGGAAGAAGCGACCATGTCGCAGCGAGTAAAAAGGGAAGAAGCGACCATGTCGCAGCGAGTAAAAAGGGAAGAAGCGACCATGTCGCAGCGAGTAAAAAGGGAAGAAGCGACCATGTCGCAGCGAGTAAAAAGGGAAGAAGCGACCATGTCGCAGCGAGTAAAAAGGGAAGAAGCGACCATGTCGCAGCGAGTAAAAAGGGAAGAAGCGACCATGTCGCAGCGAGTAAAAAGGGAAGAAGCGACCATGGATCTCAGCTCGTTTATCACCTCTCATGTTACTGAAGTATTTCCCACCATTCTGTGCGGAGACATGAACCTCCCCAAGATAGACTGGGCAAATCTCACCGCTCCCAATACATGTAGTATATCTCTTGCATTCTTAAACATGACATGCGACAACAATCTTAAACAACTCGTACTTTCTCCCACTAGACTTCAAAATACACTCGATTGCCTGCTCTGTAATTCAAATATCATAAAAGACTGTATTGTCAGGCCTCCCTTCTCCACCAGCGATCATGCCTCAATATACTTTGAAATCAGAGATAGAGCCAAGCGTATTATCACAAGCACCAGCTCATCGTTAGACTGGAAAAAGGCAGATTGGGAAATAATCAACTCAGACCTCTTTAGCATCGACTGGACTTACATGCTCTCAAACCTAACTATTGACGAAAGTGTCGATAAATTAACCAACATCATCCAATTCATAATGGATAATAGGATTCCAAAAAATAAGAATGTCAAAACACATTTGAAATATCCCCCCAAGATAAGAAGATTATACAGCTTCCTACAGAGAAGTAACAAACGAAACCCTCTCTCCATTACGTCATTACGCACATCCAAGAAACTTCACAAAGAACTAGTCAAATTCGAGGTTCTTAGGGAAGACAAGCTTAAGTTCCCGAGAAACTATAAGGTATTCTTCAGAACTATATCCAACCGCGTTAAAAGCAACACATCTATTCCTGCTCTCATAGTGAACAATAAACCAACTACTATCCCCTTCGAACAAGCAACTCACTTCGCCGAGTATTTTGATAAATTACAACCCTTACCAATCAGTGGACCCCTTCAGATCTCTCGCCCGAATTTTCACCTCGACCACATTAATGACATCTCCCCTTTTGAGGTGAACTCCATTCTGAAACGAATAGCTCCGAAACTGAACTCTTCCCCTGACTTTATTCCAAGTAGACTACTCAAAAATTGTCTGGACTCACTGGCCATACCTCTCTCCATCATTTTCACCAACTCACTAACCTTAGGGCACTACCCTCTGGCCTGGAAAAAAGGAATAATCAAACCAGTTCATAAAAAAGGGCCCCGCTCTCAGATCGAAAATTATCGTCCTATCACTATGGTGTGCTCTATGTCAAAGGTATTCGAGAGACTGATCTTCAATATAACTTATCAATATCTGGAAACCAATGGCATACTACATCCCAAACAACATGGTTTCCGTCGGAGACGATCCACGGTAACATCCCTGGTAGAGGCTCATTCCATTTACCTCACGCTTCAGAATAAAAAAATAGACTTTGACATCTGTCTAGTCGACTTTTCACGGGCTTTCGACTCTGTAAACATAAGATTTCTTGTTCACAAACTTGAAAAAGTGGGAATAACGGGCAACCTCCTCTATCTTATCCGTTCTTTTCTCACGAGCAGGTCCTCGAAAGTCTCAATCGGAGATACATTATCAGGCCCTAAAGTATACAACAGTGGTGTTCCCCAGGGGAGTTGCCTTGGACCCCTCCTCTTTTCAATATTTATAAATGATATCATGGAGCACATAGAGCCAGATGTCCATGGTTTTCTATATGCCGATGACCTCAAAATTTTTTCCAAAAACATAGACTCTCTTCAGAAAAGTCTGGATTCCATTTCCGATTACTCACTGACCTGGGGACTTGTGATATCAACTCAAAAATGCTTTATCATGCACTGTGGTCCTAGGAATCCAAAAGTAACATATAACCTAGAAGACAATATCATACCAACTACTTCATTAGTGAAAGATCTTGGCATTACATTTCAGGAAGATATCACATTCTCTAAACATATCATTCTTGTCTCAGTTCTCATTCTTGTCTCAGTTCTCATTCTTGTCTCAGTTCTCTCTACCGAGCGGTGAGTGTCCATAGTGCTCTGTGTATCGATTTCTTCCGTGCTCTTACTGCCTTTACTGCCCAAAATGCCTCCCAAAAGACGAGCCGAAAAAACTTCTTCCAACGATTGTGATCCTACTGGAGTTGCTGCTCTGACTTCAGCACTCGACAGCTGTATTTCTGCCGAATCAGAAGCAAAGAAGCCTTCCCTGCCTCCTCACGTCTTGCTACTCCTGAAGACGTGCGCTGTTGTCATCAAGAAACTATCAGATATACATTCCACTCAGTCCCCCACCGTCGACTTAATCCAGCACGAAATTGAAGAGGACAAAAGACTCCGATCTATTGTCATCGAAAAGGCTCCAGAACATCCGGATCCTACTGCTCTCCCTTCTTCACAAACAGCTCATGACAACGCTCTGGTTCTCTCGCTACTCGACGCAGCTGGCGTAGCTGTTCACGGACTGGCCCATTTTCGGATGGGTATCAATCACAACTCTAATGGGCGACCGGCCTCCAGACCGCTGAAGGTCATTCTTCCAGCGAAGTCACTTCAGCGGCAACTTCTCACACGTGCCTCTTCACTTCGGAATGACAACCGCTTCAGAAACATTTTCATTCGGCCAAGTCTGACCAAAGAAATGCGAGAGAAGGAGTTCTTGCTTCGGCAAGAGAAAAGAAGACTAGTGTCCGAGGGGAAAGACGTCGTTGTCTACAATGGAGAAGTGATACCAAGAGCAGAAGCCGACGCTATTCGTCGTTCGAGGCTGCAAACTGTTAGACCTTTATCTTCTTTCCCGTCAAACTAAGATCATGTCCGGGTAAGAATTCTCTCAAGTTCTTATATTTTAACATGCGCTCTATATGTAATAAACTAGCAGCCTTCCGAATTTTTCTAGAAGCTGAGCAGCCAGATATTGTAGCGTTGTCCGAAACTTGGCTCCATGGTAGGATTAAGGATTGTGAAATTGTTGGAGATCTCCCTTATGTTGTTGTGAGAACGGACCGTGACTCTAGAGGCGGTGGTGTTTGCATTGTTATTCGTAATGTATACTCTTTTACTAAGCCAGCAATAGATTTCTCTCGTACAGAAGTCATAGCCATCGATGTTCTTATTTCAATTTGTTTTCTACGAATTGTTGTGTGTTACCGTCCACCCAGTTATAGTTCCGATCAGACAAGAGTTTTTTGTGATTTTCTATCCGACCTTTTCTCAACATCTAATCATCCCTTCTTCCTGGTGGGCGATTTCAATTCTGATTCCCTGAGTCCTCCTGTTAGTCTTTCCGATAATATAATTCATTCTCTGATTTCCTCTTTCAACCTCTCGTTTCTGTGCCGCCTCCCAACGCGCCAAAACCGATCACTTGACTGGTTCGTTACATCTCATCCTTCTCTTTTCTCCGAGTCCCGTATTATTCCCTCATTTCCGTCTTGTGATCATTTAGGATTCGATACCAATATACATATATGCTTGGACCGTATCGACGTTGAACATGTTCCAGACTATTCTCGAACTGATTTTTCTGCTTTGAATGATTACTTGTCCTCTATAGATTGGGAAGCTGCTTTCGATATGTTCTTTTGTGTAGATGACCTTTACTCTCGCTTCCTACTATTCCTCCACCACGCTCTGTCCTTGTATGTTCCAATGAAGGCCCGTCGCTCGTCTTTCTCTGCCTATCCACCCCATATTCGTAGCTTGATCTCTTATCGAGATGCACTATTTCGCAATATTCGTTACCCACTTGTTCGAAAACTGTATGAAAAAGCTAGTTGTGATCTACTTAAACAAATCAACAAGTGGAATAAGCACTGCCTCAAGAAAAGGCTCACATCCTCTCGTAATTTGTACCGGCATATCTCTTCTCTCACACGTCCCAAACCCAATCCTCCTCGTTTTCTCATTGATCGAAATGGTTCTGTTTTGACTGACTCTCAAAGTAAATGTGACTTACTAGCAGCTGAGTTTGCCTCTTCCTTTACCCATGATGACGGTTTGTTACCCCGCCCCGCTGGAGATCCCATTTTTCCACAAGCTAATCTAAGTATCTTTCTTCCGTATACTGTTTCACGTGCTTTGTCTAAATTGAAATACACGGGTAGTACCGGTGCCGATGGAATTCCTCAGCTTGTGTTCAAAATGTGTCATTCTTCGCTTTCGGTTCCTCTATCCCACATATACAACTTCTGTCTTATCACATCTTCGACTCCTGCTATTTGGAAGCATTCTTTTGTGACCGCAATTCCTAAACAAGGCAAAGAACCCTCGTCTCCTTCTTCCTATAGGCCCATATCGATATTGTCCCCTGCATCGAAGACAATAGAGCGCCTACTTCGTAAGACTATTATAGAGCATCTAGAAAGATTTGATGTGTTGTCTAATTATCAGCACGGTTTTCGAAAGAAGGCTTCTGTTGTCACCAATTTATTGATGTGTGAGGAAGACTGGACGAGAGCGCTAGGGAGTGGACTTTCCACCGATGTCATATATCTCGATTTTTCTCGAGCTTTCGATACAATTAGTATTCCTAAGCTTCTCTACAAGTGTAGACATTATGGTATACCATCTCAATTGTTATTGTTTCTGGAATCCTTCTTGACAGATCGCACTTTTTCAGTTCGCATTGGTAGGACTCGTTCTCCTCAATTTAATGTGACATCAGGGGTTCCCCAGGGTTCTGTCCTTGGACCTCTGCTATTCATCTTATACATAACTGATTTGAACCATGTACTAGCTCAATTCCCTAATGTGCATTTCCAAGCATTTGCCGATGATATTAAAGTGTATGTGTCTTATAACAAAGATACATTTTTAGAGCGAAGTCAAGAACTACAACTTGCACTCGATGCTATTACTGTTTGGTGTGAATGTAATCAACTCTCCTTGTCTCCCAGTAAAACTCTTCATCTGCATATAGGGTACCAATCTCTCATCGCCTCCTATTCAATCTGCCATGTTCTGTGATCACGTGTCAACCAAGTTCGCGACCTGGGAGTACAAGTTGTCTCATCATTGCGCAGAGGCCCAGCTGTTGAAGATCGAGTGAGCAAAGCAACGGCAGCCATGTATTCACTCCTCCGTGCTGTTCCCATCAACGACCCAGTTATTCTACTCAAATGCTTTTCCACATATATACTTCCTCATCTAGAATTTGCATCTTGCTTCTGGAATCCATATTATAAAAAAGACTGCAAAATTATCGAGAAGGTACTTGAAGCTTTTACTCGTATTGTATACTACCGATGCTTTCCTAATCCTGATTATCCACGTGCACTTCCTTCTTATTCTTGTCGATTGGCTAACCTAGGTCTTTCTTCCTTGATAGACAGGCGGAAAGTCGCGGATCTTATGATGGGTTGGAAAATTTACAACAATAGTTCCATTGTCGCGAAGGAAAAGTTCTTCAAATGGGTTCCGATTACACGGACAAATGTTAACGGTTTGTATGTCGAAGCAACACAGAATACGGCCCGTTTCCATTGTTTCTCATTAAGGGTAGCACGTATGTTCACTAGATTATCGAGAGATGTGTTGAATGTTCCGAGTGAACACGTTTTTAAAAAAGCTGTCATCAATATCATTGATACACTTTAGTCTTTCCGTTTCGAATCAGCAGACATATGGATGTAATTATTAGACACTACATATGACGCGCTCTGTAATAAATTGTTACAAGAATTGTCTTAGATTTCTTTTCTTTTTTTTTCTTTGCTTCTTAAAGACACCATTGTTATCTGTGGTTTTTGAATGTTTGTTTTTGCACTGACAAGTGTAGATAATATATATATATATATATATTGAACTAACCTCCCTAAAGTCCCAAAAATGTATAAACATGATCTTCAGAGCCTTTAAAACCAAATCAATTAAAGTTCTGCTCAGAATATACACCACATACATAAGACCCCTTATTGAATATGGGAGTGAGGTATGGTCCCCAATAACTATCGGTCTCGTTAACTGCATAGAAAAAGTGCAAAGATCATTTACACGAAGGTTACTACAAAGGGCCGGATTACCCAAAATGAGTTATGTTGCTAGACTGAATTTTCTTACCATCTCCTCGCTTGAATATAGAAGAAATGTGGCCGATCTTGTGTTCATCCATAAATGTCTGCACGGAAATATTCAAGTAGATTACTCAAATATGTTTAAACTTAGCCCATCGCCTTATTCGCTGAGAGAATCGAATAACTACAGAATATGCTTGCCGTGTAAATATCAAAGCAGAACAAGCACTTGTGCCTCAAGAATGATTAATGTCTGGAATAAGTTACCTTGTTCTTTGGTTTCTACAAGCTCTTCTAGCATTTTTAGAAATGAACTTATCAAGCTTGATTGTGAGACCATTGTCACCAACTCTAGAATACATTTTTAATTCAAGTGCTTTGTTTCTTCAAATGTTTTGTTTCTGTTTCTCCTCTTTTTTCCATTATATTTGTGTTCTCGGTTAGCTCTCGAATGATAAAGAGTGAGTTGAATTTTTGGAATTTCAAGTTATTATTGCGGATGAATAGTTCTTAATTGCTGATGAATAGTTCACAACTGAAGATACAAGCTTTGCTTTCTTTGCTTTTTTTGTGTGCTTTCCTATTTTCCTAAAATGAAATGTTCCTCATTGTTCTTGTCATATTTAGATCTCACTTTTCATAACCTTCACTGAATTCACTTTTCTTGTGACAGTGTCATCTGTTTCGTCACTTAACATTATGTTTTGTTTCAAGCGGAATAAAGAATTGAATTGAATTGATGTCGCGGCGAGTAAAAAGGGAAGAAGCGACCATGTCGCAGCGAGTAAAAAGGGAAGAAGCGACCATGTCGCAGCGAGTAAAAAGGGAAGAAGCGACCATGTCGCAGCGAGTAAAAAGGGAAGAAGCGACCATGTCGCAGCGAGTAAAAAGGGAAGAAGCGACCATGTCGCGGCGAGTAAAAAGGGAAGAAGCGACCATGTCGCGGCGAGTAAAAAGGGAAGAAGCGACCATGTCGCAGCGAGTAAAAAGGGAAGAAGCGACCATGTCGCAGCGAGTAAAAAGGGAAGAAGCGACCATGTCGCAGCGAGTAAAAAGGGAAGAAGCGACCATGTCGCGGCGAGTAAAAAGGGAAGAAGCGACCATGTCGCAGCGAGTAAAAAGGGAAGAAGCGACCATGTCGCAGCGAGTAAAAAGGGAAGAAGCGACCATGTCGCAGCGAGTAAAAAGTGAAGAAGCGACCATGTCGCAGCGAGTAAAAAGGGAAGAAGCGACCCTGTCGCAGCGAGTGAAAAGGGAAGAAGCGACCATGTCGCAGCGAGTAAAAAGGGAAGAAGCGACCATGTCGCGGCGAGTAAAAAGGGAAGAAGCGACCATGTCGCAGCGAGTAAAAACGGAAGAAGCGACCATGTCGCAGCGAGTAAAAAGGGAAGAAGCGACCATGTCGCAGCGAGTAAAAAGGGAAGAAGCGACCATTTCGCGGCGAGTAAAAAGGGAAGAAGCGACCATGTCGCAGCGAGTTAAAAGGGAAGAAGCGACCATGTCGCAGCGAGTAAAAAGGGAAGAAGCGACCATGTCGCAGCGAGTAAAAAGGGAAGAAGCGACCATGTCGCAGCGAGTAAAAAGGGAAGAAGCGACCATGTCGCAGCGAGTAAAAAGGGAAGAAGCGACCATGTCGCAGCGAGTAAAAAGGGAAGAAGCGACCATGTCGCAGCGAGTAAAAAGGGAAGAAGCGACCATGTCGCGGCGAGTAAAAAGGGAAGAAGCGACCATGTCGCAGCGAGTAAAAAGGGAAGAAGCGACCATGTCGCGGCGAGTAAAAAGGGAAGAAGGGACCATGTCGCAGCGAGTAAAAAGGGAAGAAGCGACCATGTCGCAGCGAGTAAAAAGGGAAGAAGCGACCATGTCGCAGCGAGTAAAAAGGGAAGAAGCGACCATGTCGCAGCGAGTAAAAAGGGAAGAAGCGACCATGTCGCAGCGAGTAAAAAGGGAAGAAGCGACCATGTCGCAGCGAGTAAAAAGGGAAGAAGCGACCATGTCGCAGCGAGTAAAAAGGGAAGAAGCGACCATGTCGCAGCGAGTAAAAAGGGAAGAAGCGACCATGTCGCAGCGAGTAAAAAGGGAAGAAGCGACCATGTCGCGGCGAGTAAAAAGGGAAGAAGCGACCATGTCGCAGCGAGTAAAAAGGGAAGAAGCGACCATGTCGCAGCGAGTAAAAAGGGAAGAAGCGACCATGTCGCAGCGAGTAAAAAGGGAAGAAGCGACCATGTCGCAGCGAGTAAAAAGGGAAGAAGCGACCATGTCGCGGCGAGTAAAAAGGGAAGAAGCGACCATGTCGCAGCGAGTAAAAAGGGAAGAAGCGACCATGTCGCGGCGAGTAAAAAGGGAAGAAGCGACCATGTCGCAGCGAGTAAAAAGGGAAGAAGCGACCATGTCGCAGCGAGTAAAAAGGGAAGAAGCGACCATGTCGCAGCGAGTAAAAAGGGAAGAAGCGACCATGTCGCGGCGAGTAAAAAGGGAAGAAGCGACCATGTCGCAGCGAGTAAAAAGGGAAGAAGCGACCATGTCGCAGCGAGTAAAAAGGGAAGAAGCGACCATGTCGCAGCGAGTAAAAAGTGAAGAAGCGACCATGTCGCAGCGAGTAAAAAGGGAAGAAGCGACCATGTCGCAGCGAGTAAAAAGGGAAGAAGCGACCATGTCGCAGCGAGTAAAAAGGGAAGAAGCGACCATGTCGCAGCGAGTAAAAAGGGAAGAAGCGACCATGTCGCAGCGAGTAAAAAGGGAAGAAGCGACCATGTCGCAGCGAGTAAAAAGGGAAGAAGCGACCATGTCGCGGCGAGTAAAAAGGGAAGAAGCGACCATGTCGCAGCGAGTAAAAAGGGAAGAAGCGACCATGTCGCAGCGAGTAAAAAGGGAAGAAGCGACCATGTCGCAGCGAGTAAAAAGGGAAGAAGCGACCATGTCGCAGCGAGTAAAAAGGGAAGAAGCGACCATGTCGCAGCGAGTAAAAATGGAAGAAGCGACCATGTCGCAGCGAGTAAAAAATAACCTCTTAGAAATTAAACAGAAATGTGATTTCCTCGCTCTTTTTCCCGCTTCTTGGCAGAAAACTTGCTATCGTAAGATGGAATACAATTCTGAGCTGACAAATCAGTAGTTTTTTTCCACAGCACTTCATCACACCTTTTTGCCCTCTGCTAGTTTGCATCGATAAATAGTTTAGCCTAATTCCATTTAGCCATGTTTTAAAATGAGTTGTTTCAAGGGCTTGACACGTCTGATGTGCGTAAAGATACCGTACTACCGGGCAGTTATTCTGATGTCGTTCGAGTGTCCGCATTGTGGTCATCACAATAATGAGATTCAAAGTGGAGAGCAAGTACAGGTATTAGTCATGTGAGGCCTTGAATGAGAACGGTCTGAGGCAATTTTTACGTGCCGAGTGAGTTTAAAAAGGGATGGGGAATGGCAAAAAGTGAGGTAGAATAGAACGGAAGGAGACTAGAATGTAGACCATTTCCGGCGCGAACAAGTATGCGTCAACATAGCTGGTACGGTAACTAGTATGCGCCAACATAGCTGGTCCGGTTACTATTTAACTCCGGAGTGAGAGCCAAATGTGTTATTGAAATAAATAAATAAAATTCTCAGAACATCAGACCTCTGAGGGTCTTATACACATTTTCACAAGTATTCTTCTAGAGAGTAGGAAGAATTTGTTTGATACTGATTTTGGTGAGGTTATTCGAGAATAGGTTGACATTAAATCTTTTAGGAAAACGGCACAGAGATGATTTTGCACGTCCGAGAACAGGAGGATTTGCGCAGACAGGTAAGCATGTTTCAAAACAAAAGTGGGAAAATTAAAGGGAAAAGATTTTTTAGGGTAAGGTAACCAACCAGTTTTAAAAGAATTCAGGGTAAGGTAACCAAACCAGAATCACAAGAGTTCAGGATAAGTTAACCAACCCAGATTCACAAGAATTCAGGGTAAGGTAACCAACCCAGATTCACAAGAATTCAGGGTAAGGTAACCAACCCAGGTTCACAAGAATTCAGGATAAGGTAACCAACCCAGATTCACAAGAATTCAGGGTAAGGTAACCAACCCAGCTTCAGAAGAATTCAGGGTTAGGTGACCAACCCAGATTCACAAGAATTCAGGGTAAGGTAACCAACCCAGATTCACAAGAATTCAGGGTAAGGTAACCAACCCAGATTCACAAGAATTCAGGGTAAGGTAACCAACCCAGCTTCACAAGAATTCAGGGTAAGGTAACCAACCCAGATTTAAAAGAATTCAGGGTAAGGTAACCAACCCAGAATCACAATAGTTCAGGATAAGGTAACCAACCCAGCTTCACAAGAATTCAGGGTAAGATAACCTACCCAGATTCACAAGAATTCAGGGTAAGGTAACCAACCCAGATTCACAAGAATTCAGGGTGAGGTAACCAACCCAGATTCACAAGAATTCAGGGTAAGGTAACCAACCCAGCTTCACAAGAATTCAGGGTAAGGTAACCAACCCAGATTAGAATTGAAAATCTAAGAATTCAGGGTAAGGTAACCACCCCAGCTTCACAAGAATTCAGGGTAAGGTAACCAACCCAGATTCACAAGAATTCAGGGTAAGGTAACCAACCCAGATTCACAAAAATTCAGGGTAAGGTAACCAACCCAGATTCACAAGAATTCAGGGTAAGGTAACCAACCCAGAATCACAAGAATTCATGGTAAGTTAACCAACCCAGATTGACAAGAATTAAGGGTAAGGTAACCAACCCAGAATCACAAGAATTCATGGTAAGTTAACCAACCCAGATTGACAAGAATTAAGGGTAAGGTAACCAACCCAGATTCACAAGAATTCAGAGTAAGGTAACCAACCCAGATTCACAAGAATTCAGGGTAAGGTAACCAACCTAGATTCACAAGATTTCAGGGTAAGGTAACCAACCCAGAATCACAAGAATTCATGGTAAGTTAACCAACCCAGATTCACAAGAATTCAGGGTAAGGTAATCAACCCAGATTCACAAGAATTCAGAGTAAGGTAACCAACCCAGATTCACAAGAATTCAGGGTAAGGTAACCAACCCAGATTCACAAGATTTCAGGGTAAGGTAACCAACCCAGATTCACAAGAATTCAGGGTAAGGTAACCAACCCAGAATCACAAGAATTCATGGTAAGATAACCAACCCAGATTCACAAGAATTCAGGGTAAGGTAACCAACCCAAATTCACAAGAATTCAGAGTAAGGTAACCAACCCAGATTCACAAGAGTTCAGGGTAAGGTAACCAACCCAGATTCACAAGAATTCAGGGTAAGGTAACCAACCCAGATTCACAAGAATTCAGGGTGAGGTAACCAACCCAGATTCACAAGAATTCAGGGTAAGGTAACCAACCCAGCTTCACAAGAATTCAGGGTAAGGTAACCAACCCAGATTCACAAGAATTCAGGGTAAGGTAACCAACCCAGATTCACAAGAATTCAGGGTAAGGTAACCAACCCAGATTCACAAGAATTCAGGGTAAGGTAACCAACCCAGATTCACAAGAATTCAGGGTAAGGTAACCAACCCAGAATCACAAGAATTCATGGTAAGGTAACCAACCCAGAATCACAAGAATTCATGGTAAGGTAACCAACCCAGATTCACAAGAATTCAGGGTAAGGTAACCAACCCAGATTCACAAGAATTCATGGTAAGATAACCAACCCAGATTCACAAGAATTCAGGGTAAGGTAACCAACCCAGATTCACAAGAATTCAGGGTAAGGTAACCAACCCAGATTCACAAGAATTCAGGGTAAGGTAACCAACCCAGAATCACAAGAATTCATGGTAAGTTAACCAACCCAGATTCACAAGAATTAAGGGTAAAGTAACCAACCCAGAATCACAAGAATTCATGGTAAGATAACCAACCCAGATTCACAAGAATTCAGGGTAAGGTAACCAACCCAGATTCACAAGATTTCAGGGTAAGGTAACCAACCCAGATTCACAAGAATTCAGGGTAAGGTAACCAACCCAGAATCACAAGAATTCATGGTAAGATAACCAACCCAGATTCACAAGAATTCAGGGTAAAGTAACCAACCCAGAATCACAAGAATTCATGGTAAGTTAACCAACCCAGATTCACAAGAATTCAGGGTAAGGTAACCAACCCAGATTCACAAGAATTCAGAGTAAGGTAACCAACCCAGATTCACAAGAGTTCAGGGTAAGGTTACCAACCCAGATTCACAAGATTTCAGGGTAAGGTAACCAACCCAGATTCACAAGAATTCAGGGTAAGGTAACCAACCCAGAATCACAAGAATTCATGGAAAGATAACCAACCCAGATTCACAAGAATTCAGGATAAGGTAACCAACCCAAATTCACAAGAATTCATAGTAAGGTAACCAACCAGATTCACAAGAATTCAGGGTAAGGTAACCAACCCAGATTCACAAGAATTCAGGGTAAGGTAACCAACCCAGATTCACAAGAATTCAGGTTGAGGTAACCAACCCAGATTCACAAGAATTCAGGGTAAGGTAACCAACCCAGCTTCACAAGAATTCAGGGTAAGGTAACCAACCCAGATTCACAAGAATTCAGGGTAAGGTAACCAACCCAGATTCACAAGAATTCAGGGTAAGGTAACCAACCCAGATTCACAAGAATTCAGGGTAAGGTAACCAACCCTTTTCCCTTTTCTTTGCTCACACTGAGCAGTCGGTGATCTACCACGTCTCATATTGACTCGTTTATCGAACAACTCGCATATTTGACCAAAGATGTCTCTCTCTCCCAACAATGTGGATATTCCATCTCTTCTCGAAACTATTCGGCTACAAGCGGATACAATCGCAACTCAGGCTAGAACTATCGAGTCTCAAAATCAACAGATCATTTCACTCACCAAGGAACAAAGTTCGACAGTTTCTTCTAACCTAACATCCCTCTCACCCGATGCCGTTGCCTACGAAGCGGTCAGACGGTGTCTGTTGGAAGACAAGGACATCATAGAAGAAAAATCGGAAAACATCGTTATCGTTGGATTGGAGGAAAAGGACTCGGACTCGAATACTGCCGCTGAAGATGAAGCCCTTATTGCCAAGCTTGTCGATGAGCTTGACATCAAAGAACTCTCTGATGCTTTCAGAAAGGGAGATGTCAGGCACAAAAGACATGGAAGAGCCGAAAACAAAAGAAGGATTCTGAAAGTTTACCTCCCATCTCCAGCTCTACGTTCTGTCACTCTTCAAAAGATCAGAAGTTCCAGACCCCAAGTTATCCAGTCCCACCCCCGCGTCTTCGTCAGAGAAGATCTCACTCGAACTGGATTGGAATTGGAGAAGCAATGCAGGCAGGTTGCGAGGGAACGGAATCTCCAGGCAGGGCAGATAGAGTGGACAGTCAGAGGGACGCAGCTCTTCCGGCTACCGAAGGCAAGGCCATTCAGAGAAGAGCAGCCAAAAACGTACGCATACGTGACTCAAAGAAAGTCTCACTAGGTCAGTGGCAGTGTTAGTTCTTCTGATAGTCCTGTTGTCAAAGCATGCTTATTCAATGCAAGATCCATACGTAATAAAATGACTGATCTCGATTTCTTGTTGAGTAGCAAATCATTTGAGTTGATTTTTATTACGGAAACATGGCTAACTTCTTCTGAGTCAGATCGTGAATTTTTAAGAAATCATAAATATGCTTTGTATCGTTGTGATCGCTCGTTAGATGACCCCAACAAGGGCGGCGGAACCGCTGTTTTTGTCTCCTCTAGTATTTCATCCTTCTTTGTAACTTCCTTCCGTGATGAAGGCGTAGAAGTGATTGTTATCGATCTATTTAACCCCAACGCTTTCCCATGTCATATACGTTGTGTGTGCATATACCGCTCACCTTCTTGCTCTCATTCGATAATGATCTCATTACTGTCATTTATCAAGTCTATCTCTCTAACCAATACACCAATAGTCATAGTAGGAGACCTCAACTTACCAGACATCGATTGGGAAAATCTGACCACTTCCAATAATGAAAGCCATTCTTTCTTTTTAAACTTTGCTTGCGATGAACACTTTTTCCAATATGTCTCCCACCCTACGCGTGGCCCTAATGTTCTAGATATCGTACTCTGTAATAATCAAATTATAAGCGATTGTATTGTCACTGCTCCTTTCTCAAACAGTGATCATGCCACCGTTGATTTTCGAATAACTTTTGCAACTATGTCAAAGACTCCTGAGTCTCTCATTAGAAATTTTTCGCGTGCGAATTGGGGGATGATGGAAATTCTGATTTCTTCTCATGATTGGACACTTGCTCTTTCTTCCCTCGACCCGGATACCGCTAATAATTATATCGTTGATTTTATAATTTCTCTGATAGATCGTTTTGTGCCTTGTTCTACCGAGCAAGGTGAATTAGATAAGTATCCTTTGAAGCTGCGAAGGATGTATGACAAACTTCAACGCGCATCGCTTCGTTCCCCTAATTCCGTTTATAGCAATACTCTATCTGCCAAATTTTCTGAAGAACTATATGCATTTCAAATGGAGAGAGAAGCCAAACTTGTAGCAAAAGGAAACCTAAGACGTTTTTATTCTGAATGTCAAAGTCGTACAAAAGGCCGTAACATTGTGATTCCCTCTTTAGTAGACCCAGTAGACCCTTCTGGTTTGCCAGTCCATACTTCGTTGTCTAAAGCAAACGCCTTCTCACAATATTTCTCTTCTGTTTATTCCACACCTCGCAGTATTATACCTAATACCGATGTATCAACTTCCACACATATGCAATTCGATGTCATAGATGTAGATATGATACTTAAAGCTTTGAATCAATTGAAATATAAATGCAACACATCTCCGGATAATATACCTAATATAGTAATTAAAAAACTTCGATTTGTTCTTCTCAAGCCCCTCTCTATTCTATTTAACAACTCTTTACTAGTCGGAAAAGTTCCCTCTCTTTGGAAAACTTCTATTATTAAACCAATCTTAAAGTCTAATTCTAAAGCGGATCAATTGTCTAGCTATCTCCCCAGTTCCCTAGCTTGTTCAATGTCCAAAGTGATGGAAAATGTTATAATAAGTCAATTAGATGCGTACTTGAAGCAAAATGATCTACTGTCTCCCCATCAATTTGGTTTTAGAAACAAAAGGTCAACTGTGACTTCATTGGTGCAATCTCATTCCTATTTCGCTGATATACTCTCCCATGGTAAAGCCGTCGATGTTATTTTTCTTGACATATCAAAGGCATTCGATACAGTAGATACTATATTATTACTTCTTAAACTAAAAAAGTTAGGAATCTGCGGTAACCTCATTCAATGGATTGCGGACTACTTGACTGGTAGAATTCAGACTGTATGTGTTGACAACGAATTCTCTAGCTCATCTTCTGTTACCAGCGGTGTACCACAAGGTTCAGCTATTGGACCGAAACTGTTCTTACTGTTTATTGATGACATAAAACATGTAATTCCTCCCAATGTAAATTATACTATCTACGCCAATGACATTAAATTATTTAGTGAAGTACCAACTTTTTCGTCTGACCTCCAAACTGCCATAGACAATGTATTCAACTGGTGTCAACAGTCCAATCTCAAACTATCAGCTCAAAAATGTATAGTTACGCATCTTGGTATTAACCCCATGCAAAATTATCAGCTAGATCGTCATACAATGGCCAACTCTTCCGAAATAATAGATCTAGGACTTGTCTTTTCGAGTAATCTTTCTTGCAATAAACAAGTCGAGCATGTCTGTAAGAAATCTACAAACCTCGCCAATCTCTTTTTGCGCGCGTTCAAAACCAATTCTCTGGCTGTATTAACCCGTGCTTTCGTTACTTATATTCGTCCGATCCTCGAATACAGCTCGGTTGTATGGTCACCTACCGCGATTGGCTTAGTTAAGGACCTCGAAAGAGTACAGAGAAATTTCACTAAAAGAATCTTGGCTAGGAAAGGACTTACCCGTCTAGTTTACTCTGAACGTTTAAAAATGTTAAATTTAGAATCTCTTGAATATCGTAGGGTTGTTTCTGATTTAGTTTTTATACATAAGAGAGTCCACGACTACTCAGAGTTCGACTTCTCTCGTTTGTTTACTTTAGCTCCTCTTACTAGAGCTATTAGAAATACCCATCCATTAAGAATCGCCTTACCATATGCTCTAAACTCCTTTAGGTTTTCTACGTGTGCTTCTAGGTCGATCACTATTTGGCATTCCTTACCTAGCGAAGTAGTATGTAATCATTCCAGCGAAGTATTTATGAATAAACTCAGAAAACTACCGATAAATTGTATTTTACCCGAGCCAATTGTCTGCGACTAAGTTAAACTAGGAAGAACACTTTTTGTAGACACACTGCCACTGTAATACAATTCTTTTCTAGTAGAATCATAATCCATGTTTAATTTGTGATCATTAAATGTTGAAGTGAAACTGTTTTTGTGTACATGGAAATAAAGAATTGAATTGAATTGAACCCAGATTCACAAGAATTCAGGGTAAGGTAACCAACCCAGAATCACAAGAATTCATGGTAAGGTAACCAACCCAGAATCACAAGAATTCATAGTAAGGTAACCAACCCAGATTCACAAGAATTCAGGGTAAGGTAACCAACCCAGATTCACAAGAATTCAGGGTAAGGTAACCAACCCAGATTCACAAGAATTCATGGTAAGATAACCAACCCAGATTCACAAGAATTCAGGGTGAGGTAACCAACCCAAATTCACAAGAATTCAGGGTAAGGTAACCAACCCAGCTTCACAAGAATTCAGGGTAAGGTAACCAACCCAGATTCACAAGAATTCAGGGTAAGGTCACTAACCCAGATTCACAAGATTTCAAATAAAAGCCACCGGTTGAGGTTCTAAAAAGTTATTTTTATCCAGAAAAACTTTATTTACCTTTGTAAAAGTGTTTTATTCTTTTCAGAAAATCTTTTTCTGTTATTTTTATTCTCTACCAGGTCGTCAAGTCAGAGTACGCCACAATAGAGGTTCCAGAAGTGGAATTAACGATTCCGCCTAACAGCAGACCGGCAGGTTTGCTTTCTCGTGTTTTGTTTTTGTTTTTGCGTGCATTGTAATGAAGTACATATCTACCAAAAAGAATTTGAGATCACAAAACTTTTTCGTAAGGGAACAAAAGACTTTGAATAGACAGGAAAATGAAATTAAAAAATAGAAAACGCATAGGAACATAGAATTGGTATAACTGGCCTTATTTTGAATAGAGTATAGATTTCACCCGCAGTGCGGGTTAGAAAAACACCCTGACTACGATGCAAACGTCAAATCAACAGGTCAACCCGCATTTAAGAGTTTTTCTTTAGCTGGATAATGTTGGGTTGAACTGTCTATAGTTTTGGGAATGATATTGAATAACCAATCAAGCAGCATTCACCTAATGTGAAAAACAAATGTTAATCTGATTCAGAAATCACAACAGTAGAAGGAGTACTTGAACGAACGTCTTCAGCTTTGCAGTCGGAACAGGTGGGTCACTATTATTGACCACAAGTCACCTCGAAAGACGACCGCTCATTTGAGCATGGGCCAAGAATGATGCGAGTTTTGGCAGTCTTAATATTGCCCAACATCTCTTTCTCCTACTTTTTTTGTCTATCGGTCTTGCTTTCTCTCTTTCTTCTTTCTCTCTCTTTCTTTCTCTCTCCTCTGACCTAAGCCACTCATTCTATGTAGCCTCCTCGCTCGAATGATCAGTCGTTCTCCAATCTGTTAGCAACTGCAAGGATCGTTTTGTGGAGGCATTGCTTGCAAATAACTTTGTGAAATACTCTTTAAGCATCTGGAAGGGTTATAGTTTTGGTTCAATCGATTGATTTCTGCAGGAGGAGAGGCGAAGAATAGATACAGAATCAGCTGAGAAAATCGACGTTTTCATCGCAAGATTACAGAGGTTTTTGAGGCTCTTTTTTTTTGTTTCCCCAGTAATGGATCTCTTATATGTTAATCATTAATACAGTTTTTATTTCTCTCTTCGTTTCTCTGTTTTTTCCTCTTCTTCTCCAGACTACTGCTACTTATTTTATTCTGCTTGGTGAATAATTTATTACTAATTCTTACGCTTCAACTTTAAGAATGATGTCTCTACAGGAACCGTGGACATTGAAGCTGCACGACCCAACGGGAAATTGCTTCATACAGGTATTGCTTCATACAGGTATTCACATGTAAATGTATATTCTCCTATGTATCATTCATACTCATAAGTGTAGACTTCTGAGTACAAGGTCAAATGTGCTTGTTCTTTTTTTAAGTCAGATGAGCTCTTTTTAAAGTTCTTTTTAAGTTTTCTTTATTTTTTGTATTTGTAAACCATTTTCGTGACGATCCTGGACGTTTTGTTCTTCAAAAAAGCTATAAAGTTTCGAACGATGATTTAGAATTGGAATTAAGAAAAGAAATGAGAATAGACCTCATCTTTGTTCACAAAGTAACAAAGTCCGCTGTGCTATTAGTGTTTGAGTACTTGCCACTGATTCAGTTGTCTCAAAAAGCATTGGAGTCCTTTTTGAGAATCCGAATCCATTGCACGTCGATCCTCGATGCATTACAACTCACTACCATCGAGACCTGGATGAGCGCAAATTGCTTAGCCTTGCAGATGATAACGAGTTAGTCTGACGAGAGAGAAAGAGGGAGGGAGACAGAGAAAGGAACAAATGAGAGAGAGGGAGAGAGTGGCTCTCCATAGCCGACTCTTTTCGATGCGAGACGTTTGCCGGCAACAACAGAGAGGAAGAAAGGATCAACTGAACTTGGCATGTGAAATGAATTAGACATCTGTGAATTACAGTACATCATTTTCAAGTGCCTGCATTCATTATGTGATTTTTATTGATAATAAAGTGTAATCCAGTCTCAAAGAAACTGTTTTATTGTGATCAAGAAAAAAAGAGAATTTTATTTAAAATAGTTGAGATTATGTCAACTAACTTCTGTGGTTCTCTGATTCCTTGAAACCCCTTCTGATTTATATTGGTCTGTTCGGAGAAGGGGGGTTCAAATTTGGGATTCTTCGTACGATACCATTTAGGGGTTTTATGATGCGTCTGAAAAGAGGACTCAGGGACCCGGAGAAAGTAGTATTTTACTGTTCAAACCATGCTATTTTCCACTGAGAGAAGTATTTGTTGAGGGAAGAAGCTGAGGGAAGCACTGCACCAGAACAGTTCACTACTTATGAAGACGCGAAAGCGGAGGTCAGTAATAACTCTATCTTTGAAAGAATGACTTGCTCACGCTTATCTTTCACATGGTTGACGAAAGTATAAGTGTAATGAATAACAATTTATAAAGGAAGTTGCCACAGAGTTGCTCCGACGTCTTTGATAGTTAGTAGTCGAACAAGTAAAAACATGACAATTAAATAGTAGAAGCTAAGGAATCAGTAACCAAGAAAGAATAAGTTCACCACTTACAAGAAAAACTAAAATAGAAAAAAGTTATGTTGTTGTTGTTGTCTTGCCCATAGGTCCTGTCGAGGGGAGTCCTCTTGGGATAGGTTGGTGGTGAGGATCCTTTTGAGTCCGGAGAGATTTTCTCCGTCTACCCTCGCACCGCAGTCGGCGATCCTCTTGGCGAGACCCATTCGTTAACCGGAGAAGGGCAAGAGGTTATTTTACTGGCGCCTCGACTCGCCATTGAAAAGTATAGCGGAGTATCAGCTGATGTTTTGTCCGGTGGCATGCCCAGGCCGGTCCGGCATCGCCCTCCTTTGACGAGCTATACTACCCAGTTTTGGTCCGCGGCGGGATTTCTCCCGCTACCTCCCAGCACGAATTCTTCGTAGGGAGGCATCCCTCTATCCGCCACCTGAGGTCGCGCTCGATTCTGGACTGGATGATCCGGCTCCATCCGTGACAGGCTCTTAAGGCTGTAGAGTCACGAATGGCCACTGTTGCCAGTGTGTTTCGAGAGAAAAAAGTTATCGAATGATTATTGATTGATAATGAATCTTCAAAAACTCATTCAAACACTTTAAAAGGCAGTTACGCGTGGTCAGGATTACAAACGATAACACCATTGCACGAAAAAAACTTAGCCTTCGGAAAAGAAAAAAAAGACGTCTTACATATCTTTAAGCGAGCGCGTTACCATTCCACGGTTTATCAGTTATTGGATAGAATAATCTTTGAGGTGCTTCACTTCGACACTGACTGCCCGAGCTGTGGAGCGCCCGTTCAGACAAGAATGAAACCCACCGGTTAGTTCCTCACATTTTTCAGTTCAATAAAAAAGTTGAAAATAACGGAGCTGATGGGTTCCGGTCAAGGGTTTTATATATTTTCTGTTAGTTGTACGTCAACCCGCGGAAGTCCGCTTGAAAAAGGTTTTACCTCAACCATTAAGTCTGTCGTCGAGTGGGTCTTAAGCCACTCATATGGGTTTTTTGAGGTTACAGATGCCCGCCGAATATGATTGTAACCGACCATGGGTGTTCACATCTCAATTTCAAACTCTTGAAGCTTTTCAGACATTCCATTCTTTGATACGGTCATTGTTATGTCGACGTCTTGCGATGCTTGTGGCAACAAGTCCAATGAGGTCACTTTTAAACTTTTTGTCATTTCCAGGTATAATAGAGTTTTTTTTTCCTATGCGCCATTCCTATGCGGCGGATACGTACATGCAAGGAAAAATGTCTTGATTTCTCGATAGGTCAAAAAATGTCACTAGTAAAAAATGTTACTGGATGCTGGAGCAGAAGTGATAGCAAAAACTATCACGAGAGGAAAATCTCGAGGATACGTACATACACCCATTTGAACCGACACATAATATCCCTGGTCATTTCGAAACACACTGGCAACAGTGGTCATTCGTGACTCTACAGCATTAAGAGCGTGTCACGGATGGAGCCGGATCATCCAGTCCGGAATCGAGCGCGACCTCAGGTGGCGGATAGAGGGACGCCTCCCTACGAAGAATTCGTGCTGGGAGGTAGCGTGAGAAATCCCGCGGCGGACCAAAACTGGGTAGTATAGATAGCTCTTCAAAGGAGGGAGATGCCTGACCGGCCTGGGCAAGCCACCGGACCAAACATCAGCCGATACTCCGCTATACTTATCAATGGCGAGTCGAGGCGCCAGTCAAATAGCCTCTTGCCTATCTCCGGTCAACGACAGGCGAGACGTCTCTACTCTCACCCAAAACGATTCTAGGCCGGATTACCACCCACTCACAAGGCCTATAGCATGAACAGGTTGCTACAACGATGTCCGCCTTCACAAGGTGCAGCAGGTAGTCTCAGGACTGCAAAGGACATGATGATGATGATGATGATGATTGTTGCCCGTGCGGTTCCTTTGACGTTGAAAGGGGGGTCCACGAGCTCTCGGTAATAGCTCAAGCACACAGTCACTCTCACTCACTTCTCTCTTTCTCTCTCTCTCTCATTCACTTTTTTTTGCCTTTTTTCTTTTCGCCTTTTTTTTGGTTTCGGGCTCTGCCTTTTTTTTTAAAAAAAACTGATTCCATCCTTCCATCCATATTATTCAACAATCCAACCTACACAGACAACAGCAGGAACAGCAAATACTTATTTAGACTGGCAATGAAAAAATAACATTCATTGGGCTAAGAAATCTGCAACATCGACAGGTCTATACCATAGGTCTAGCGGTTTAAGTCTAGTGGGGTTACAACGGCAGTTAAACAAGTGTACACTAGTATGATCTACCTCTCTACATAAAGGACAGAGAGGAGAATCAGTGGCACCTATCCTATGAAGGTAACTATTTAACGTGCTCGAGTAACCACTTCTAAGTTGCGATAGGGTAACCTGTTGTTCCCTGTCAAGTAACCTAGTAGACTTATGGACCATGGGTGGTTTGAATCCTAGGACTGTGTTTGGTTCACAGTTTCTAAGAAATTTCCTAATGGCTTCTGTGTGCAGATTTCTAAGAGTTGTCTTACAGTCACTATCCCCCAGACTGAGGTCCATGTTCATCACGTGTCGCGGATGGCTCTTGGTGGTCGTTGTCGGAGGGTGAGGTTATGCGATGGGTGATCCACTTGCATTCTGGCCTTGGCTAGGTATTGGTTGGTCAGCAGCTCATTGTGCTCCTTTACTGGCAGGAGTTTGGATTCGAGAGCGAGGTGCTGTGTTCCGGCCATTTGAAGGTTACCCGTAGCTGCCCTGATTGCTTTGTTTTGGCAGGCCTGTAGTCGTGTCCAGTGCGTGTTTGCGAGTGGTGGGGTGTATACGGGTGCTGCGTAGTTGATGATGGATCTCGTCGTTGCTTTATATGTCGCGATGAGTGTTGTCGGACTCTGACCCCCATCTTCTGCCTGATAATGCTCTGATGATGTTGAGGCGTTTGGAAGCCTTCGTTCTGATGGCCTCTGCGTGGTGTCGGAAGGTTCCTAATTGGTCCAAAACCATACCCAAGATCTTTGGTGTTTTGGTGATTGGGAGAAGATCGCCACTGAGTTTGATTTCAGGTTTTTTGTTGCATTCCGCTGTGCATGTTGTGAAGAGGGTCACCGAAATTTTTCTTTGGAAATCTGCATCTTTAGGTTGTCCAGTTCATTAACTAATCCGGGGAGGTACTCATTCGGCGTGATCCACTTTGCTCCGTTCCACTTTGCTCTGTTCCACTTTGCTCCGTTCCACTTTGCTCCGTTCCACTTTGCTCCGTTCCACTTTGCTCCGTTTCCACTTTGCTCCGTTTCCACTTTGCTCCGTTTCCACTTTGCTCCGTTCCACTTTGCTCCGTTTCCACTTTGCTCCGTTTCCACTTTGCGCCGTTCCACTTTGCTCCGTTCCACTTTGCTCCGTTTTTACTTTCCGTGTCCCACCAGAGTTGTTCATAATCCGACTAATAAAACAGATAAAAACTTTACAAATACGACACTTTGCACCCCAAAACTTCGTACCCACGTTAATACAACACTTTGCACCCCGAAACTTCGTACCCACGTTAATACGACACTTTGCACCCCGAAACTTCGTACTCACGTTAATACGACACTTTGCACCCGAAACTTCGTACACACGTTAATACGACACTTTGCACCCCAAAACTTCGTACCCACGTTAATACGACACTTTGCACCCCGAAACTTCGTACCCACGTTAATACGACACTTTGCACCCCAAAACATCGTACCCACGTTAATACGACACTTTGCACCCCAAAACTTCGTACTCACGTTAATACGACACTTTGCACCCCGAAACTTCGTACACACGTTAATACGACACTTGCACCCCAAAACTTCGTACCCACGTTAATACGACACTTTGCACCCCGAAACTTCGTACCCACGTTAATACGACACTTTGCACCCCAAAAACATCGTACCCACGTTAATACGACACTTTGCACCCCAAAACTTCGTACCCACGTTAAAACGACACTTTGCACCCCCGAAACTTCGTACCCACTTTAATACGACACTTTGCACCCCAAAACATCGTACCTACGTTAATACGACACTTTGCACCCAAAACATCGTACCCACGTTAATACGACACTTTGCACCCCAAAACTTCGTATCCACGTTAATACGACACTTTGCACCCCAAAACTTCGTACCCACGTTAAAACGACACTTTGCACCCCGAAACTTCGTACCCACGTTAATACGACACTTTGCACCCCAAAACATCGTACCTACGTTAATACGACACTTTGCACCCAAAACATCGTACCCACGTTAATACGACACTTTGCACCCCAAAACTTCGTACCCACGTTAATACGACACTTTGCACCCCAAAACATCCTACCTACGTTAATATGACACTTTGCACCCCGAAACTTCGTACCCACGTTAATACGACACTTTGCACCCCGAAACTTCGTACCCACGTTAATACGACACTTTGCACCCCAAAACATCGTACCCACGTTAATACGACACTTTGCACCCCAAAACTTCGTACTCACGTTAATACGACACTTTGCACCCCCGAAACTTCGTACACACGTTAATACGACACTTTGCACCCCAAAACTTCGTACCTACGTTAATACGACACTTTGCACCCCAAAACATCGTACCCACGTTAATACGACACTTTGCACCCCAAAACTTCGTACCCACGTTAATACGACACTTTGCACCCCAAAACATCCTACCTACGTTAATATGACACTTTGCACCCCGAAACTTCGTACCCACGTTAATACGACACTTTGCACCCCGAAACTTCGTACCCACGTTAATACGACACTTTGCACCCCAAAACATCGTACCCACGTTAATACGACACTTTGCACCCCAAAACTTCGTACTCACGTTAATACGACACTTTGCACCCCCGAAACTTCGTACACACGTTAATACGACACTTTGCACCCCAAAACTTCGTACCCACGTTAATACGACACTTTGCACCCCGAAACTTCGTACCCACGTTAATACGACACTTTGCACCCCAAAACATCGTACCCACGTTAATACGACACTTTGCACCCCAAAACTTCGTACCCACGTTAAAACGACACTTTGCACCCCGAAACTTCGTACCCACTTTAATACGACACTTTGCACCCCAAAACATCGTACCTACGTTAATACGACACTTTGCACCCCAAAACATCGTACCCACGTTAATACGACACTTTGCACCCCAAAACTTCGTATCCACGTTAATACGACACTTTGCACCCCAAAACTTCGTACCCACGTTAAAACGACACTTTGCACCCCGAAACTCGTACCCATGTTAATACGACACTTTGCACCCCAAAACATCGTACCTACGTTAATACGACACTTTGCACCCCAAAACATCGTACCCACGTTAATACGACACTTTGCACCCCAAAACTTCGTACCCACGTTAATACGACACTTTGCACCCCAAAACATCGTACCTACGTTAATATGGCACTTTGCACCCCGAAA